>ML779865.1:2131194-2148214 GCA_009831015.1 Picea engelmannii | reverse complement strand
ACGGTCTAGATCACATGTTGATCTGACGGTTCAGATTCAGTCGGGATTTCGCATATCGCGAAATCGGGGTTTTCGTTGCATTGTGTTCTTTGCATTATGAAATCCCGATCCCCGAAACTCCGATGGCTTATCTCCCTCGCAACAAATGCAGATCTGACGGTTGTCGGCCTTTCGGGAAATTTGGATGGGATCCAACGGTCACCATCTTCCTTCTTCTCAGCAAACTTCTGTATCTCGAGCTTTTGTGGGCATCTTCTTCCATGCTGTTCCTCCTGAGCTTTACATTCAAATTTCTTATTCTGCCATCCTCACTGTTGTCATCAATGACAAGCATTCACTGCATTCTGTCCACTGAATTTGCCAACACAATTGTCCTGCAATAATTTCCAAAATTCCAAGGAATATGAACCTGCCTCCATCATGTGTTCTCAAACCCTTGATTTAACCTATCAATACATAAACACATCAGCCTTTCTATTGACCCAAATTTTTGACCGGGGCACCATTAGTGCTCCACCTCGAACAAAGTATTGGAAATCTTGACCACATCCGACCATTACTACCAAGTGAGCCTTTACTTCTCACCTCTAGGCACCTTTAATGGAGTTTCATTGAGCCCTTAAACATGCTCCATGACACGCAATTCTATGGACACCATACCATGGGCAACCAATAATCATGGACCTGAAACACACAACTGTAGACCTATGTACAAGGTTTTAATTCATGACTCATGCCTCCCTTTAGTTTTCCTAAATCTATCTCTAGACTTTCATAGGTGACTTAATAGAACCAAGGGTATGCATGCTCAACTAGGTCTTACAACAATATGCCCAATTACATGTAACCAAAAAACACAACTCCAAAAGAAAAATGTTAACATGGTAACTTTACCATTACCTTTACTGCGATTGCTGCCATTTACCAACACTTTTGTCTCTGATTGCTTGACCGTAGAGATGTTACAAACATATCTGCCATTTGTTGAGTACCTTTCCTCCATGCGAATAGGTCTGGGCATGCTTCCATAACCACAAATCTACTCCACGCATAGACAACCCGAGCCTTCAACTCAACTCTCTTTCAATCGACACGGCCTCTTCCTTCAAGAGAGCATTTTCAAATCAGAAAGTGATACCATTGGATTAGATCTGACATCTTTTCAAACTCATGCTCCAAGTGCATAAATTTTACAAAGGCTCCATCAAAAAATAAAATTTCACTCATAGTGACTTTACCATCACCCCTTTACCGTTTACCATTTTTATTGCCATTGCCTTTTACTCTCATTTACAAATGCCACCAACAACATTAGCATTCCATGTGTTAAGTGTGAGCCCACCGACAAAACCATCACAACATATAGATTCCATGTTGTTTGTTTCCAACTCTTCGTCTATGCTATTACCACACTACCCTTCGCTGGTCCAGCTCCAAACGCAAGAAAGAATGTGTGGACGACTCCTTTCTTCAACTTTCCTCCAACAAGAGATTACTTTTCCACACTCGGCTCCATCTTTCAACGTCCAAGTGAGAACACATCACAGCTCCATCGCTTCCCACCAAGCTCAGTGCCTGTCTCCTACCACTCTGCACCTTCTCGTTTCAATTCAAAAACTGCGACCGTTGCCACTTCACATTCCCCACCGCGTACAGGTTGTTGATAGAATTCAAAGCCTTCTGTGCCCCACTTGCAACAATGTATTGATGAACGATAGACTGAGCCTATGAAGCTTCAGTGGGATTATTTTGGATGGAGACAACTGGTTCCTGGGTTAGAGGAACTGGGACCAAGGGTGCCCCAATTACACCAAGAAGCAATTGCACATCGGTCCTTTTGCAACCAAAGATGGGCATGGCAGTCTTTCCCCATGAATTATCCTCGACATATGTTGCACTACACGTCTCTTCAGGAATAGGGACTTCTAGGAGGTTTCCAGCCCAACATCCTTCCTGTGATTGCTATCGCTCAATCCAGATGAGTTCTTCATGTTCTTGTAGCTCCGACCTGTCGCTGATCACAGACAATATGGAAAAATGGAGCTCCTTTCGTTAAACTTTCATTACTCTCCACCTCGACATGCAAATCCATGGGTGGTCACCGACCATTTTCCATGAGTGGTCATCAAAATGAAAACGATCTCGTCATGCTCTCCAAAACCCAAAGCCAAAGGAATATTTAACAACGTCAACGTTCGCTTCAAATACACACACACACACCTCTCATGGCTTCTCCTTCAAACCAAATTTCGATTTTTCAATGGTGTCTGCCCTAAATAACCCATTTCTCAAGCGTCAGGGCAATATTCACACCTTCTTTATTGCTCATATTCATGCTCTGCACGTTCTCCTCTCAATACTTAGGAATAGCGCATCCAACCGCCTTATGTCGTTTTGCTGAGACGTGATCTGTTCATTCCTAGAGTTTGAAGAATTCATTTCCCTATCAAATCAAATTTAGTTTTTTATTTTATTTTTAGCCCGCAATCTCTGGCTCCTCCACTTCCGTCTCGAAAAGCCGTGCTCCACTTGGTTCAATGATTATTGATCTGCAAGATGGAATCAAACCGCAGTAATGTCCATAGGCTCCACATCGCATTGAAGTTTCATTCTTCCACTCGATGTTGCGTGCAGTGATAGCACACCTCCTTGAGGGGCACCAATTCGAGAAAGATTTTGCCAGCTTACTCACTCTGAGATCCCACCATGAAGACATGAAGGGGGGTTGTGGACACAATTTCTCTGCGCCTCCAACATGTACACTACCTGAATCAGTGTGCCTTTCAAGAGGAGCTGATTTCAAAATTCATGCAGACTCGAATCAATGCGCCCTTCCAGAGGAGTGACAAGCGTTGATTCTGGATTTGGAGAAAACATAAGGGTAGCACTAGATCGACGCTCCCTTCCGAAGGCAAGATCAACGCTGATTGTAAAACCAACGGTCCCCACGCATTGAGAGACCCGCGCTCCTCCAATTCGCTACTGTGTTGCTCCTCTTCGGAAATATTGCTGCTGCGTTTTCAGTGGCCTCCGACCAGCTTTGATACCACTTGTTTTGATCTTTAAAGCCACAGATTAATTTCGCAACAGAAAACCAAAGAAAAACATACACAGATTTAATCACACAAGAGACAATAGTTTACGTGGTAAAACCCTCCTTCACTTCATGAGAGAAACATCCACCGGGGAGAGGGCTTGAAGCCCCTTCTCATCAAATGCCTGTAGGGCATTCATATTTATACAATGTCTCCTTCAGTGATACAAAACTGAAAACATTAAATGCTGCCCCTATCTTTACTGAATGGTTTCAACAAGAAACACTAAATCTGCCACAAAAGGTGGTTAGGCAAAACCGCCTTATCCCAGAATCGTTGTCACCTTCCAACAAAGGCCCGGGCTATTCCAGAGTGCCTCGTCAGCAGCGCTATCCGTGGGTGTAATCCGTGTTCACCAACTTACTGATACCACATTTCAGTATTACACATGTTGAGTGAGTGTTATCCGTGTTCACCAATCGGCATGAGACACTGATATCAAATCAATAAAAATCTTCTTACGTCACACTCTCTCACATAATCTCCATCCACATCGATGATCCCATTCATTATAAACGCAGTAGATAGCAATCAGATCTGATTATTAATTGTACACAGACTGCAATACTATTTATTTCATTTTCCTGTTACAACCTGGAAGGCTTTCTCAGCTATTTTTTTTTCAACGAGAAATTAACTCGATTTATATTAGAGATATAAATCATTTACATCACAATCAGCCATTACAATACTTGCCTCCCTCGAATACATTAAAGTTTACAGTAAGTTGCCATTCCAATTTTTTTAATCTGCCGATTGGAATGGAAAGTAGGTAGAAATTGAATAATCCATGCCTCTATGGGTTTGGGTTGTATTTAATTCTTCAATTTTAGACGATTTACTTCGAATACAATTTGTGCACTGACTAATGTTACTTTATTCGGACGATTTACTTCGAGTACAATTTTAGACGATTTACTTCGAACAAATTTGTTTTTGCCATTTGAATTCGAACGGTTTGATTCTTAATGATAAACCTTAAACATTACACAAATTTACCAAACCTCGGCTATTTGTAAAGTTTTGCTTCGAAAATTGTTGCATTAAAGTTTGGTTAGAATTTAAAGTTTTAAAAAAGGCATATAGGATAATTTTGTCTATTTCTTAAGGTTTGCTTTTCTTAACTATATTAGTATGTGATAATACTAAAAAAAAACTTAAGGAAAATAAACTTGTTTAAATTTTTATAACCTAAAACACTAAGGCTTGATATTATTTACTTAAATTTCTATATTTATAGATACAAGATTTGGTTTAAAAATGGATGGAAAATTTAATGATTATAATTATTTGTGAAAATTTTAAACAAAAATTAAAACAAATAGTTGGGAGTTCAACTCTAGAAAACTACTACCTTAATAGAAAAGGGAAATTTAACATTACATTCTTGTACACTCACTCCATCCATTAAAAAATTTAATGGTAACATTCATTTGTGAAAATAAAATAAAATAAAATAGGTAGTTGGGAATTCAACCCTCAACTACTACTTTAATAGAATAAGACAACTTAACACTAAACTCTTGTATACTCACTCCATTCATTAAGAAATTTAATGACCACATTCACTTATGAACATTTAAAAAAAAAAATTAAAAAAAATAAAATTAAAGTAAGTAATTGAAAATTCAACCTAAACCACTATTTTAATAAAATACAACAACTTAACACTACACTCTTGTACATTCACTCCATCCATTAAGATACACACTATTATGATATCATCTACATTATGTAGTGTTCTCACATAGAGAGTACTTGTTTTGATATATATCTTTTCAAGTAGTATAATAAATGCTTACCTAAAAATTGAAAACACTTGAGGATTCTATTGCAGGGATCTATGAGAATTATAATTATAATTATATACATTATAATTTATCTATATATTTTCAAATCTTCATCTACAACAAATATTTACCTAAAAATTGAATACACTTGAGGGATTTGATTGCAGAATCTATGAGAATTATAATTATAATTATATACATTATTTAAATTTTAGACATTTTGCTTAGGATACAAGTGATATAATTTACATTTATTTGATTAAAGGAAACATTATTATTAATGTTGCCAACCAATTAGTAATATTCCATATTTGTTTTTTTCTATTGATTTGATTTCACTTAGAGTTTAGAGTTGTCACTGTTATAAATAGTGTATACATTATTTAAATTTTAAACATTTTGTTTAGGATACAAGTGATATAATTTACATTTATTTAATTAAAGGAGATGTTATTATTAATGTTGTCAACTAATTAGTAATATTCCATATTTGTTTTTTTCTATTGATTTGATTCTACTTAAAGTTTAGAGTTGTGACTGTTATAAATATTAAAAAAACAATTTTTTTAATTCCACTTAAAATTTAGAGTTGTCACTGTTATAAATACTAAATTTTTTTTTTTTTAATCTTTGTATTGAACACATTAAGAATTGAATTTATATAATTAAGATGAATAGTTACATTTATAAACACAACACAAGACTTGGTTCAAAGATAAACACATCATCTTACCAAAACTCAATGACTACAATCTCTTGGAAGAATCTATACCAAAAATTCTAAATAAGTTGTTGGGAATACGATAGACACAACATTTTAGTTTAAACATGGACACATCATTTCACCAAAATTCAATGACCACTTCCACTTAAATTTAAAAAAAAAACTCTAAAATAAGTAGTTGAGAAAACTACCAACTACAATTTTAATAAAATAAGACATCATAGCACTAGACTCTTGTGCACTCACTTCATCTACTAGGATACACATTATTATGACATGACAACACAAGATAATTATGATCTAACTATTTTAGTGTCCTTCCACATGGAGTATATGTCTCGATCTATATCTTATCAAGTCACCATCTTCATCTGGTCCACTATAGCAAATATTGCCTAAGAAATTGAAGATACTTTTGAAGGATGTTGTTGTAGGGATCTATGAGAGTATTAATGATTCTTATAATGTTTATGTTATATATGTTAATCATAACCATACAAGTTTGACATGATTGAAGGGACTGTATTTAAATTTTAAACAACTCACTTAGGATATAAGTGCCAAATACACTTTACAAGTATTTCATTAAAAAAACTAATATTATTAATGTTGTTAACTAATAAGTATAGATAACAAAATTCCCATTGAATTTAATTCTTCCTAGAGTAATCAATGTTAGAAAAACTAAAAAGAGAGTCTTTTTAGAAATCTCTATATCATAGACCCAACATGAATTGAATTTATATAATTGAATTGAATTGTTATATTTATAGACACAAGACTTAGCCTGAAGATGAACACATCATCTCACCAAAACTTAATGACTACAACCACTTTGGGAGAATCTAGACCCAAAACTCTAAAATAAGTTGTTGGGAATACAATATAAACAAAACTCGGTTTGAACATGGACACGCCATCTCAACAAAATTTAGTGACCACGTTCACTTGAGAAACTTTAAAACAAAAACTCTAAAGGTGCTATAAATTAAGTAGTTGAGAATCCAATTACCTACTACAACTTTATAGAATAAGTCAACTTAGCACTACACTCTTGCAGACTCACTTCATCCACTAAGATACACACTATTACGACATGTCAACACAAGATAATTGTGATCTAGATTTTTTAGTGCTCTCCCATAGGGAGTACTTGCCTTGATTTATATCTTATCAAGTCATCATCTTCCACTGGTCCATTACAAAAAATGCTCTCTTGAAAACTGAAGACACTTTTGAGGGATTTTGTTGCAAGGATCTATGAAGTTGTAATAATTATTGTGTTGTTAATATAATTATTAATAACGAGATTCTTGAGGTAACCTTTTGTAAATGTTAATACGAGTTATCATTTAAATACTCGAATTCAGATATTTTGAACGTGTTAAAACAAAACAAGTGTTTTTCTATATTGGCAACTTAAAAAACTATTGTTAAGTCTGCCACCTTGGCTAATACGCCAGCTCGGAGAAAAGAACAATTTTGCAAAGACTGATCTGTATTTTATGAGAAAAACGAAGTGAATACAGATTATTAAAAGATGCTTAACACAGAGTAACAAAGATATAGTAAAATTGGTTTTCTATTCAATAAGGAAATAAGCTGAAACTGTAAAATGTAGCGGAAAACAAGCTTGCTAGAATGGTGGCGGCTTATCTCTGAGAAGAGATGTGATGGCGGCTCTCATTTGCCAGAATACCATTACAATGAGGCTCTAAAGGAATTTTTACAATAAACAGGAATGTCAAAAACCCTAGACATCCAAAAACCTAACCCTAGGAGATGAAGCACCAAAAGTCATGTGGGCGTCGTTTGGGTAAGTTAGTACATCAACTTCTTGGAGTCGTAACTTTTGCATATGATATCTGTTTTAGGCACACAATAGCCTGTTGGAAAGGTCTATCCTAGGACTGCACATTTTGTTGTTATATATATTAAGGGTCATTTTTGGCTATGGTGAGCCCTAAAAATGTTGTTTAGGGCCTCAAAATGGCCCCGCAAGTCAGGGACCCAAAAACTAGGGAAAGAAATGTCAAAATGAACCAGTTGGAATAGGTCGGAGGCCACCAACATCCATCTGGATCAAAGAAACTATGCATATTTTGGGACGAGAAGATCAGGGATTTTAGTGGTTACAGGCTTATAGGTGGTATTCCGTGTTACCACCCCAAGAGAAGAATTTGAATAAGACCTGGACATCCAAAATGCATCAGCGGGGTGTGTGCCATAGGTATACAACTTCAAGGAATTGATGGTGTGGTGTGTTGATAAGTTTGATAAGGAAATATTCAATTACAAGAGAAACACCTATTTCTTTGGCCCCCTCAATTTTTTAAAGAATGTTCTAAATCCCTGAACCAACCATGGTTTTCATGAGTGTTGAAGTCGAGGATTTTCTTAAGACAAAAAAATGGAGGAACCAAACTTTTGTAGAGCTACCTTAAAGATCCATTAGTTTTTCCTGAAGACTTCTCGAGTATTAGGGTATGTCCACTGAAGTATCCCTACAAATAAATGGCATGGTTATTTTCCAAGATAATCGAACTAGAGTCCACAACTATTGTCCCTAATATTGCTTTATATATATTGCATTTTTTAATTCATGAGAACGTCATTTTTTACTAGTCAAGGATTATTTCGAGTGAGTTATCTTTCCAACTTGGAAACTTTTGCAAAAGTAAAAGGTTCTACATGTCTTCTTATTTTATTCTCACTGTGACTCACTATCACATGTTCAAGGGCCTACCCATGGCAAAAAAGGTGAGCTATAAAAGTGACCATGTACAAATGTGGCACCTTGCACTCTGGAAGCTAAAAGTTGCATACAATTTTTATGAGGTACACAATGCTTTTGTTTCTTCTTTCAAAAGATTAATTATGTTCTTCATACATCAAGGTTTTCACTGGAGGCTACATCCTTCCTAGCTAGAAAAGGAAGCTTTGAAGCTATTGTTATAGCACAAAATGCCACACCTATGGTTTTGTGCCATGGCCTGATCCTTTTCTAATGTTTGCTAGAATTTTCCCCAAAAGGACCTCTCAAAAATCACTTAAAATATATGCCCTAAGATAATATCCACATGTTTTCCTAGTGCAACACGCGGACATCTTCTCTTTCCCACATTGCAACCTGCAAATGCCCTCAAAATTTCTGAAAAATAAAATAATTCTGTGTTTTTGGGCGGGTTTTTCAGTTGGACTAGTTTCCCAACTATCCTTGCCCATACTCAATGGAATTCAACTCCCCAAATCTCTTTGGGAAGATATAAAACAATCATTGAGGGATAAGGAGAGGTCAAGTCCTTTTATGCAAAGTTATGCAACATCCCCTATAGTCTGGAATCTCCTTTTCCATAACTTATTTCTCATATTATATGACTATAGAGTGTCTCCTTATCTCTATATGAGCCATTGAAGGAATATTACATTGGATGAGTTTATGCTTGAGGATTCCTGGAGGAACCCAAACATTTGGCTTCAATACAGTGCCTAAAGGTTGGACAAGGTTGTAACTTACCTTTTCCACTTGCTCATAATAAAAGAGTTTGTTTTCCCTCATATTTTGTCTTCAATGTATGTTCATCTCTATACTTACTTTGAATATGACATATAATATGCACATGCTTTGGATCGTATAACTACTTTTGTTGCAGCCCTTGTTTTGTATCTATCTTATAGTATAGTTCCAGTAGAAGATCAGAAGCTCTTCAACGATTTGGAGCGGGGATCAACATCAGACGGGAGAAGAAGGTGCACTTTCTTCTCTCTCCTCTATCTCTACTTCCTCTTATTTTAAGTAGTTATTTTGTTTAGCTTTTGTGTGCTTTTCTTTGAGGGGAGACTATTGTCTCTGCCATTTAGTCTTTCTTTGTTGTGATCTAGACGGTACAATCCCTTAATCAAAATTGACGACTCCACTGGGGATACTCCTAGTTGGGGCAGTTTGGTTCAGGTGTCTTGCTTGCTTGCTTTGTTTTCTTTGTTGGTTTCTAAGTCTTTTCTAGAGTCTTTTAGCCTCACAGGACTTGTTGCTAAGTCATGAATCACTCTGTTTTTGAGTGGCATTTTCATTCTTTGACCTTACCTTTCTATCAATGTCTTGCATCACTGTAACCCACGTACATCTGCGAGTTGCATCTCTACAGCCTGCAGATACCCACACGTTTCTCTGGTAACAATCGTAAACCTGTGTGAAGTTGAAGTTTTTTTAATTTCTCTTCCTTTCTAGGTTGAATGTTGGGTGATGTAGACCCCCCCTCTCTCCTAAGGGTTGCGTGACCTCCCAGTCTAGGATCGATCAAGAAACTGAGTCTGATTGACTCTTCATCCCCTCAAGAACCTCAAATCCACTTAACAAGCCATCTTTCCCTTAAATCGCATGTTATATGGAACCCATGAATTTCTCCTTAATGCCCTTTAAAACATTAGTGTAAATAGGTGCCAACTCTCCTGGTTAAGCCCCTCTCTTTACGTGACCAAGGCTATGAGCAGTCGCCTAATCGAAATTTGCGTCATGACTTTGCGTATCGAGCCTTTACATTTGAATCACCCTAACTCTCCCGACCTCTAAAATATCAACAGGATCCTAGCGTGTGCTAGCCCCTCTATTCTCCTTCACCGATGTGACCCTTCGCTATGACCACTCACCTAACTCAAAAGGTGTTTTGCGATTTCGCGTATCGGGTCTTTGCATGTGAGTCACCTTGACTCTCCCGACCTCCGAAAGTCCTACCGGGGCCTAGCAAGTGCTAGCTCCTCCCTTATCCTACATCCATATGACCCCTCACTATGACCTAGGGCCAAACCTTCCGAGAGCTTCACGATTTTGCATTTCATGAAGTCCGCTTGCTCGTCCTACCAAAACTCGAACTTGTGAGTTTTTCTCACCAGATCAATGGTCCACAATCCCCGCGATCCAACGGTCTTGATATCCTTTTTGTGTATCGGGACTTCACGTTTTGCGAAGTTGGAGGACTGTTCACCTCCCTTCTCCCGATATCCGAACTTCTGATACCTCCTTCCCTTGAAATGAATCAATGATCCAAATCTCTCCTCTATCCGACGACTCAAATCAAATTGCGAAATAGGATTTTGCCAGTTCCTAGAACTCTTACCTCTGATTTCCTGAGTTGCGAACTCATGTCAAGACTATATCCATGGTCCACGATCTTCCTTCGATCGACGACTATGATCCTTTCGCGAGTTCTCACTTCACGAATCCTCACGACTCTTCCCTTTGACCTTTCCATTCCGCGAGTCAACAAAATATTGATCTCTCCCCATGTGCCCTATCTTTATGGATGGTTCCGATGATTTCAGAATTTTGTAACCCCACTCCTCCTGTGTACTTTCAAAGATTATCATTAGTGCACTTTACCTTGATCGGGTGGCTATGATTCTTTTTCACTCAGATCGAATGGTTGAGATATTTCCTCCTCTGCGCTTGCTCCTCATTGTCTGGATGTTGATCGGATGGTCCAGATCTCTCCCCCTAAGCTTAATCTTTCTTCATACTTAGAATATTTTCTAAAGATTCAAATGTGTTGGCACAAGGACAAACCCAGGGTTCAACGCTTTAACAACGCACCAACAAAACCCTAACTATCGGCCCTTTCGGCAACACCTGCGAAGAAGATGAAGTCTCACTCGAGGTAGAGGCGGGGGTGGTTGTAGGACTCAAGTGTCTACAACCTAGCTGGGACATAGATCTGTGATCACAATACTTAACAGAGCACTTAGTAGTTAACATCCATTAGATTTAACCCTTATTCACATCACAGGTCAAAACCCTAATTACAAAACAATGTAGTACTCAACAAGATCTAACAAATCCAAGGACTTAGCACAGAGAAATAGATTAGATCTAGCATTCATTCACAACATACACACTAAGCTACTATATCCGATGCATTTAACATAAAGATCAAAACACTAAGCACAAATCACATCAATAACATATCAATCATACTGCACAAAGAAACCATAACACAGGATATACATGGTTCACCCCAGTGTGGGGCTACGTCCACCAACTCTTCTTCTTCTTTATTATCTTCTATCAATCTTCGTACATGCACAGAGCTACAAAACCCACTCCGCATAGGACAAGAGATCTGTGCGCACCTTTCCAGATCCTCCTTCCCTGAGCTTGGTAAAACACAGAGACTTCTTACAATCACTTGCACTTAGCTCTGCAAGTTCTCAACACACAATATGCATAGAGATAACTCAATCACATAGATCCAACTACTTACATCACTTGCAATTATCACATCACCTCATTATGCCCCAACTTACATCGCTTATATTTCTATTTATACATTACAAATGGGCCTAAACATGGGCAAGACCCATGGGATGACATCCCTAAACCCAAAAAACCCACAAAAGGTGGCGATATCCCATGATCTCCTCTTCACTTGGGTGCTCTGCCTTCAACCAGCCTGTTGAAGTCCCAAAAATGGTCAAATATGACCAAGGTTCTCCCAAACTTGGTCAAGGACCAGCATGCCCCCAACACTCACCTGTGACTCATCCTGAGTCACTCTGATCTAGGTAACTCTGCTTAGAAAGCCTCGAGCTTGCCTCGAGCTACCTCAACTTGCTACTTCACGAGAGCCTCCTGCTCAATGAACTCCTCTATGAATTTATCTGTGACCGGTCCTTCCAAGCGTTGTTCCACCGAGGTGACTACTTTTTCTAGTTGTGCTCCTTGTCCCTCAATATCCTCAAAAAGTGTGCAAGCTTCATCCTGCACTAGCTAGAGCATTTGGGTTACTTCCATGACTTTACTCTAGATGGCATGGACCTATTACTGAACCATGCGCTGTTCCTGGGACCTTTTCATCCTCTCGACTATCGACAGTGGATTCAACTGTGCGTGCACTATTGTTGCTTGTTGCTTTGCCTCCTAGAGCTGTGACTCCAATGTCCTTAGTTCTGGGTCCTCTACAAGGTGATCATAGGTTTGCGCACTTCGACTGCTGAGTTTTTTGCATTCTAAGGCCAGTGCCTTGATTCTCTTGACTGTGCTCCGGGTAGTTTCTTCCCTCTGATCCTGTACTTCATGTGGAGTGATTAACACTATTTGCAATTCCAGTTTTGCGATTCTCGCTTGAAGCTGCTAAATGGATTCAACGAGCTTCCCCACCTGGTTCTCAGTTGCTTATTCTTCCATCTGTTCTAAGCTCGTCACAGAGAGAAGTTCTCTGGTGACTACTTCTTTAACTCCCATATACTCTGCGAGAAACTATTCTTTCTCCTTCTGGATCTGCTCTCTATCCTCTGTAAACGTTTCTTGGAGGTCATCTTTTTCTTGTTGTGCAACCTGACATTTCTCTATGGCTTCCTCTTTTGCTTGCTTCAATGCCTCTGTGGCCTGCTCTTTTTCCTCTTGGACACGACGAAGGTGAGCTTCTGTCGCATCTTCTATTCTACATATTTGGGCAATCTCATATCCCAACTCTGTTCCTTTAGATGGCGGTGGCGCAGTAGACACTGTGCATCTCGAATAGAGAGCCTGTTGTACCCCTTTGATCTCTGCTTCGATCCTGTCAAACATTGTCTCCTGTTTGTCTTCACTTCACTGTAAAATGTCCTTCGAGGTATTTGATACAATGGAAATGATGAGGTCAATATGATCCACCGTGAGAACATTTTGAAATGGAGGTTTAGTGGTTCGTGACTTCTTTCGCACTGATGGTTTCTTTGGAGAAACCTTTCTTTTCTTGGATGTCTCTGTCTCTGTCAGGGGATATTTAGGCGGTGTTACTTCGCCCTGTTTCTGCTTGTATTCTTCCCCTTCATCCTCTTCTTTGTCTACTTCATCACCTCCTCCCCCTTTAGGTGAATCTGAAGCAGTATTCTTTGATGCGCTATTCAGTTCCTGTACCTCTTCCTTCTTTTTCTTCTTGTTGCTGCTGGGTGCATCATACTCTCCATGAGTGATTACAGGACTTTCGATGAGGTCGAGGTCAGAGAGTTATGTCTATTCTACTGGTATGAGGAATTATACAGGCCATTACTTAGTTATTTCATCCATATCTTCCTCGGTGAGTTTGTAATAGGACTGGATCTCTTCTTTGTGTTAGTCTCTGCGTGCAATGATATAGATGAAGTGCATGTCTGCGCGAAACTTCACTATTGGCCTGAACCTATGAAGGGTGTTTGACGTCATGTGAGGGAAGGATTCAATGGCCCTCTTCAGCTATAGATAATAGGTGTGGAACACCGCATTTGATTTCCATTGCTTCACCATGTTGCTCGAATACCATAGCGTAGTGAAATTCACAGCTAGTGGTTCAGACATCTTAATTTCAGGGAAGGTCGCTCCTTCTGGCATCTCCTAAGAAATGAAGGCAATGAGAATCAACAACCAACTAAAATGGAACTCCTAGCCCTGATCCTGAGCTTCATGATAGTCTAGCTCTAACTGGTTGATGAGGTAGCTTGCCCAGTTCATTTGCAGCCCTTCGATGTATTTTCCTGTGAGGTCAACGACAAAACCCATGACTTGCGTTGGCCTATTCTTTCTGACGAGCTTACCAGTGATCAACTGGAAGGCTAGGCACACTGTGCCATTCTGGATTGTAATGTCCCCCACCTCTTAGAGAGGTGATGAGGAGACTCAGTGGCCTGGGCACCCCCACTAGGTCATAGTCTCACACTGAGGGGGGGAAATTCAAGAAGTTAAAAGTTATATTTTTAAGTTGATTTAAGAAAGGAAAAGGATAAAGGAGTAACAGATAACTCAACAGAAGAATAGAATATTAACCCTGGGAGTTAACCTAACTCAATAGATAATTAGAAGGAAAAGTATAAGTAAGAGGCTGGGGCGCACCTATTACTCATTCTAGTTTTGGATTAGCATTTGCTATTGCTCTTGAGCATTTAGTTTGGGGGTTTTGCTGTACAAACCCTTGTGAGAAACTTAGTGGTGAAATATCCACTCACCTTGTTCCACAGCTTGGTCTTGGGGATGAAAGACTCCTCCACACCATTCTACTCTCATCCCATCTCCATATAGTGCTTCAGAAGGTAGCAGGCCGTATTGTTCTTGTGTTTCCAGCAAGGGCACACCATCATCTAGAGGGAGGTTCGATCCAGCTTATCCTGAGGGCCTGGGGCCATTCCGACAGTTGGGTTTTGTTTGTAGGGGCAGGAGCATCAGTTTGAGGGATTTTCTAGAGGGTTATCATCATTCTACATTTGTATGCAGATTGGGACGTCTTGGAGCCATAGGGGACGTCCCGTGATTCAGTAAAACTCAGATCTAGGGAGATCTGCTTGAGATCTGAGCCTGAAACTTCTCCCATGGGATTCTCATAGAGAGATCTATATTCTTGGAGAGTTTCAGAGCATTTGGAGGCCTCCTTCATCAAGGCTGAACCAGTTAGGGTTTCAGTCATCTAGTGGGACGCACCATTCAGTGGAGAATTCAAATCTACGGGGTTTGAGAGTGGATTTGGGAATTTGGACATCTGGGTTATCCTTACAGTTGCCCGATATATCATTTGGCATATTTCTCGGGATGATTGGAAACTTTTGGTAGCAAGGCAAAATTATTGAGGGCTTCAACATTCTAGCAGGACATGGCACTTTCCAGCTTGGAGGTTAAGCATTAGTACGGCTCAGATCTGCTTGATTCAGTCTTCATTGTATATCCAGCCTTTGGAGGCTTATTTTGTATTGTCAGGAGCATTTTGTAGCAGCTCACATCTATTGCTTATACGACCATCTGAGTTTTATGCCAGATCAACCATCTATTATATTGATCTTACATTGCTCACAATAAAAAGGTCAGATCTTTGCTTGTCCTTCTACATCTTGAATATATTGTGATCTCCATGTGTTGATGAATCTTGTATGCACTTAATAACTCAATAAATTAGTAGTAGTTAGTGATTCCAAGAAAGAATTTGGCTTGGGATCATTACAGTGGTATCAGAGCCTCGATCCTCCAAACCTGTGGAGATATCGGTGCATGCAGAAGCACGGGGGAATTGTTATGGGTCGGAGGAAGAAAAACAACAGTGAAACAAAGGCATAAATGGAAGGGTCAGGAGACGACCACGAGCCTCAGGGATTTTCTCTCTTAGTAGCCGAATTTGGTAAGTTCCAACAAAACATGAACCACACAGAAATCACATTGGTCTGACAGTTGGATGAGTATCAGGAAACCAACAGAAGGGGACAGGCCGAAATCTTTGAAACCTTGAAGAAAGTTGATGAGAATCTACAGAAAATGAACGAGAACCAAACTAGGATAACTGAACTTCTGATGTAAGTAACCCATCAAGGCAAAGATCCTGATATGTATGCGAATAAGGAGGCTGGAGGGTCTAGTGGAACCCATGAGGAAGTCAGATATAACCCGGAGAAAGCACCAGGATCCGAAGGAAGTCTTGGAGGTGGCACGTTCCATGGGCAGATGGGTAGCAGGACCAATCATAGGCCATATGTGCCAGTGTTCACGGATGAACCACTAGGCCAACACTCAGGTGGCAGAGCTAACCCCAGAACATACATGCCCACATTCACAGATGAGCAAGGGAAGCATGAACAGGTTGAAGATTTTATGGAACAATTAGCCAGGAGTACCAGGGAATACTATAGCTTGGATATGAAAATTCAAAGACAGATTTCCCTAGACCAGTATTGTCAACTCAGGTTTAGAAACTAGCCTAGGATGAACCACAGGGGTAGCTTTGAGTTTGAACGAAGGGCAGGGAAGATAGAGATTCCATACTTTGATGGTACGACTAAGATGACAGCACAAGCATGGGTGCAGAAGCTGGATACTTTCCTGTAGCTTAACCCCATGAGAGAGATGGAGGCCATCAAGTTTTCCACTATGTACTTGGATGGAAAGGCCCATGACTGGTGGTACCATGGGTTCACCATACTCAGCCACAACTAGATTGTATCCTATACAGAATTCACTCAAAGGCTCATTGATAGATTTGATCTAGGAGATCTTGAGTTACATTTCCAAGAGCTCACCCAAATCAAGAAAATAGGTACGGCTAAGGCATACATTGATGAGTTCCATAGGTTGGCAGTGATGGTGCAAGATATGTCCCTAACCAGACTCATGATGCTCTTTACAGAAGGATTGATGGAACCCTTGAAGGGTTGGGTTAAGGCCTTCAAGCCTACTAGCCTACAGGAAGCCATTTGGAAGACGAGGGATCTGTGTCCGGCTACTAAACCAAAATTCATACCCAGACCACCTCTTAACAATGGTGGAAGAGATCAAAGGCCTCCAACAAACTAGGGAGGACGTGACCCTAAGGGTTATGACAAGGGCCGTGGCAGAATAGATGACAACACTAGGAGGGAACTGAGAAGGAAGCAACTCTGCTTCACATGCAAGGAGCCATGGAATCCCTCACACAAGTGCATGGGACAAG
>ML779865.1:2101232-2127293 GCA_009831015.1 Picea engelmannii | reverse complement strand
ATTAGAAGGAAAAGTATAAGTAAGAGGCTAGGGTGCACCTATTACTCATTCTAGTTTTGGATTAGCATTTGCTATTGCTCTTGAGCATTCAGTTTGGGGGTTTTGTTGTACAAACCCTTGTGAGCAACTCAGTGGTGAAATATTCACTCACCTTGTTCCGCAGCTTGGTCTCGGGGATGAAAGACTCCTCCACACCATTCTAGTCTCATCCCATCTCCATATAGTGCTTCAGAAGGTAGCAGGCCATACTGTTCTTGTGTTTCCAGCAAGGGTGCACCATCATCTAGAGGGAGGTTCGATCAAGCTTATCCTGAGGGCCTGGGGCCATTCCGACAGTTGGGTTTTGTTTGCAGGGGTAGGACCATCAGTTTGAGGGATTTTCTGGAGGGTTATCATCATTCTACATTTGTGTGCAGATTGGGACATCTTGGAGCCATAGGGGACGTCCTGTGATTCAGTAAAACTCAGATCTAGGGAGATCTGCTTGAGATCTGAGCCTGAAACTTCTCCCACAGGATTCTCATAGCCCGATCTATATTCTTGGATAGTTTTAGAGAATTTGGAGGCCTCCTTCATCAGGGATGAACCAGCTAGGGTTTCAGTCATCTAGTGGGGCACACCATTCAATGGAGAATTCAGATCTATGGGGTTTGAGAGTGGATTTGGGAATTTGGACATCTGGGTTGTCCTTACAGTTGCCCGATCTATCATTTGGCATATTTCTTGGGATGATTGGACACTTTTGGTAGCAGGGAAGAATTATTGAGGGCTTCAACATTCTAGTAGGATGTGGCACTTTCCAGCTTGGAGGTTAAGCATTAGTACGGCTCAGATCTGCTTGATTCAGTCTTCATTGTATATCCAACCTTTGGAGGCTTATTTTGTATTGTCGGGAGCATTTTGTAGCAGCTCACATCTATTTCTTGTATGGCCATCTGAGGTTTATGCCAGATCGGCCATCTATTGTATTGATCTTACATTGCTCATAATAAAAAGGTCAGATCTTTTCTTGTGCTTCTACATCTTGAATATATTGTGATCTCCATGTGTTGATGAATCTTGTATGCACTTAATAACTCAATAAATTAGTAGTAGTTAGTGATTCCAAGAAAGAATTTGGCTTGGGATCATTACATGGATGGAGGCTACCTTGTAGCCCCGCTTCCCCTTCTCCACATCGCCATAGGTGTCTTTGATTCACTGCGCCAGGATGTGATCTGCAACCTTCCCTAGATAAATATTATGTGGGTCCGGTCCTTGCATGCTTAATCCAGTGATCCGGTGGATCAGCGCTAGATCGACAGTGATGCACCTATCCAACCATAGGTAACCACCATGGAAGAAATAAAACAAGAGTTTAACACACACGTTAACCTCTTGATGCACGTAGAAGTGTGGTATCTTCATCACATTGAGGATGGTTGATCTTGCAATGTCCATAGTCCACGACTGGGGGATTATCTTCGACTTCTTCCCTGTCATCTTGGTCAAGTACTTGTGTGGTGCGAGCATTCCATAGTTCTTGCGATCTCCTAGGTTGAAGTCACTAATCTTCAACGTCAGAATCTGTCCTATCTATGGTCCAACTACGCGTATCCCCTTCGAGAGGTATGCAGTGATTGATGTGTAGTCGAAGTCCCTTGGGACACTGTCATGACTAACCATGCCAGCCAGAGGCGGGATGTAGTCAGGCATGATTGATGGGATGAGCTTCTCGTTTGCCAATTCATTGAGATGTTTTCTCTGTTTCTCTGTCGTAGTTCTAGAGGTCCTAGATTGGCGTGGAGTCGATGGGGAGGCTTGGAATCCTCTAGTCAATGAGGCCTGTGCCCCTGCGGACATGACCTTCTCAGCCATGAGGTCTATGAGGATATTTTTGACAGATTTATCTACTGCAATAAAGTCACCCAAAATACATGCTCGAGATCAGATATCTCAGGTCGGTGAACAAACACTCAATGTAACAGAATGGGTGGTGAAGTCTCAATAAGAACAATGTGGTAATAGTCATCTCCCTGTGGACTCCAATAATCATTGTTTGCAAAAGTGTTCCTGGTAAGAGATTCGACGGGTTAAACAGCTAACATCATAATAGGTTCCTCCAAAGGGTAGGAATGCATCAATGAATGCTAGTCCATCTGTTATGGCGCAGTCCCAATGGTCCAATGGAAATGACTCCAGAAATAACTGCAATTCTAGCCATTCTAGAGTGTCGGTCTAATGGTTAGGACGCCTCCAAAACTCATATTGCTTCGCTGTGGTGAAGTGCCATTCTGCATTGTTCTGATATTTTGGCGAGGTTCAAGTTCTATAATCCTTCTTTCTGCGAAGTCTTCTTTGGGACTTCCTATAATTTTTCTAAATTTTCTTTCTTCTTGCTGAGATTTCTTGCCTTCTTTCCTATGATCTGAGTCACTGGGTTCCTCTTTTCATTTTTATTCTTATCCGCTCTTAGCAGAGTAACTTCACATTGTTGAGGGTATTGCAAAGGTTCTGAGTGGAATACTTCCTCTCTTATTATTTCATGGGTAAGTGCTTGTTTTTGCTGCATGGGTAGATTTTTCAAACTTTCCTACATTTTCTCAACTTCGACATCTAAGTCTCTGGTCCTTAGTTGCTTCGACTTGTCCTCTTGTTCTTCTATTAAGTGCGCTATTCTCCTAGCCATGAAATCTCTTAATTCCTTCTTTTTTTTTCCTGGAGCTTCCTCTTCTTCTTTCCTGCGGATCTGATCTTTCTCAATCTAGGTCCTTCCTAACAAAAGTGCAAAGGGCATGCTGTTCTCAACAAAATTAATGACCTCGAATTCTTCCTATGTCGAAGTTCCATGAGAACTCATAGGTATATGGGTAAGTCTTCCACATAGGGTTATCAACTTTCCTTTCAAAAATCCTATTCCTCCCAATGAAGGAATCATAACAGGATTGTTGGCCCTTGGATATGGAAGAAAACGAAGATCAAGGAAGAAAGGGGAAAATGTGAACTGTGCGAAAGACACAGTGACTGTTAGTGGGTCGAAATGAGAAAAAGAGAAAAAAAGATGGATCTATGTTCGAGAAAGAAATTTGTTGGACGAGGATATCAAGGATGACAGATCAGCAAGAAAGAAGGATCATGGACAACTCAGAAAGCGGATAAAGACACCATTGGATGCTTTGGAGCACTGCACGAGAAGAAAGGAAAGACACGCTGGCGAAGCCCTGAAAACGCGAGTCAAGTTAACCTAGGGTTTTGGTATCTAGGGTTTTGACACCTAGGTTTCAGCCTAAGGATGTCAGTGAGTGATTATAATGTATAAATAAAGGTCATAAAGACCTAGTTTGGGTTGGTACAATATTGTTGTTGATCTAGTTGTATTGTTGTGAGTGATTATTGTTGTATGAGAGAGAAGTGCTAAGTGTGAGAGCCTTCTGGTATTGTAAGACCTTCATCTGGGTGCGAAGGTCAAGTCCTGTAGCTGGGTGCATAGGGAGGGGAGAGAAAGAGAGGAGAAGAAAGAGGATCTGCTAGCTAAGAGCACATACAAGAGCTGTATGTTTTGTATTAATATATTATAAAGCACAGTTCTGTGGATGTAGCCCTAGAGAGAGGGTGAACCACATATATTTTGTGTTGTGTGTGATTGGTATTCTGTCTCTATCATTGGTATACTGTGATTGCATTATTGTTTTAGATATGATAAGTAGATGTACAGAGTAGATCCTAGCTGATAAGTGATATATGAATGTTGTGTTGTTCTTGTAGTAGACACACTTGATATTCCCTTTGGTTGTGTTGTGTTGCTATTGTTCTTGTAACCCCCTCATAACTACTTCGGGTGAGACTGCATCTGCTTCATAGGTGTTGCCGAAAGGGCCAGTAGTTACGGCTTGTTGGTGTGCTCTTGGAGCTGAACCTTGGGTATGCCCTTGTGCCAACAAATGGTTCTGTTGTCGGGAAAAGAATCTTCTTGAGGGAATGTCAAGGTGGTTCCCATCAAAGAACCCTAATCTTAGTACAGAGGATTGGTTGGAGAGATATATGTTCAATGATATAGATGAAATTTTCTTTGGTGGAATCCATTAGGAGCTGTATGAGTGGCTAGCTAGATTAGCAGATACCTAGTTTGAGATCCGATCTAGACCTCCTGTGGTTTGGACGTTGGAGTTGATCAAGAAGGTCAAGAGAGTTGATAACACTGTATCATGAGTAGTATATCACTAGTTTGACAAAACCATTGGAGGGTACATCATAGAGTTTGTTGTTGACAGAGTAGAGTCATACAACTAAGCTGAGCAATATTTCTTTAAGGGACCCAGAGGAAAATTTTTACAATTCCTGAAGTTGAGACTCAAGATGCTATTGCATGAGAAGAACATATTGAAGATACAGTAGATTGGTCGAATATGAAAAGGCTAATGCTCAAAAATTCGGACAGTGACAGTGACACAGAAGCTGGACATACGTGCAGTGGGAGAGTGTTTAGAGAAGTTCACCTCGGGAACCTGTTTAAAAAGAACTACGGGGACGAGGGTTTCTATAGTGGAGAGGAGGCATATTTGACAGACGAGGAGCATTCAGAACCTCTTGGGATAGAGGAAGGGAAAAATGAAGAGCTTCACCAAGAAGAACCCGAGACTTTAGAAACTGTGCAAACCATTGAAGTAAGTACTGACATCCCTCTTATTGATTCAGTAGTCTTAAGAAATCAGAGTAATCCCAGCCACCAGAGTGCCCAGAACACTGTCACTAGTAATCCACCACATACTCAGTTAGGGACCCTAGGAATATCTATGGAAGATGAGATGAGGCTTCCTATATTTAGGGGAGATGGATATGAAGATCCTGATCAGCACTTGTTCCTATGTGAAGCTATATGGAATATTAAAAATGTCACTGACGAAACTATCAAAAGAAACCAGTTTAGTACCACTCTAAGGGATCACTCATTGAGATGGTACATGAAGCTTGTTCAAGGACTTGCACAACCTAATCCACTGAATCAGATTAAGAATGTGTTGATTGCAGACTTCAAGAAACACAAATCGGAGTCACAATGTATTACAGAGTTGAAAGAGATCAAGTAGAAGGTGGTCGAACCTATGTGGGAATTTAATCAGAGATTCAAAACCTTAACAGGCTGATTGAATTTTCAGATCCCAGATGAACAGAACAAAGAATGGTTCATTGCTTCCCTCTTACCACACATTAGAGTTCCTTTGATGCAACATAAGATTTATTTGTAGTCTAAGGCACTGGAGATTGCCATGAAGTTAGAATCAACCCCTATGGGAGAATCCAACTCAGGTATGAGTCAGATCTTGATTCAGCTAACTAGTTTGTCTTTGCAGGTCAAAGATATGAAGAAAGACAAGGGAAAAGATAAAAGAGAAGAAATCTAGTGTGTCAGGTGCAGATCAGAAGGCCATGACAAGGAACACTATCCCCTATTCAATGAATACTTCGCTTCTGGAGCTCCGAGCCCTTTGAAGCAAGTCACCCTACCCTGGTGTGAGGTATGCAGAAACAGACATTGCCCTGGTGAATGGTACTACATGAAAAATTATGTTCAGACACCTACAAATTTGTATTCTATGTTCTGTAAGTCCATAGTGCATGATGATAGGGATTGTAGGGCTTACGATCTCATGCATGAAAGTTTGAGAGACATATATAAGATTCAAGGTGGAGTACCGCAAGAAGGAAAGACTACGTAGTATAACTCCCCTGGGAGAAGAAAATTCAATCCTCGTGGTGGATTCAAAGGAAGAGGACGAGAATGAGGTATGGGTTGAGGCTAAAGACATATAATATGTTATAACTGTGCACAAACAAGACACCTTGCAAAGGATTTCCATAACCCTTGTACTACTTGCAACTACTGTAGCTCATTTGAACATGTTATAGAAGATTTTCCTGTGATGCTAGCTAAGCTTCAGGAAAGACGAGGACCTCAACAGAACTTGGAAGTGCAACTGATATATGTTGAAACTCATGAAGAGGACCCTAGAGTGGCTGTTATAACCTGAGGAGGCATTGTTACAAGAGACGACATAATGACCCAAGGGAAGACTGCAAAAGACTTAGGAATCAGGAAAGATATAGAAAGACACAAATGTTTGATGCAAAGAAAGAAAGACAAATGTTTTAGAAGGCAAGAAAAGAATTTAGAGGAGACTAAGGTTCCTCATTGAATACAAGACCAGAAGTGAGAGAATATGGAATGCCTCTAGCATTTGATCAGTCTGTTTCGCCAAAAGAAGGAAAAGAGGTAAGTAAGCTCATGGAATTCCTATATACTTGTATTAAGTTGATTCAGGCTGAGAGTGTTGTACAAGAGTTACAAAATTTAATCAGACAATATGAGCTAGGGAAGATAGATCACTTACTGAATAGGGAAGTACACCAAATCGGTAAGAAGAGAAGGAAAAATAAGGAATTACATTTGAATGCTTAGATAGGAGAGTACAAGATAGATTATGTAGTCCTCGACTTAGGGTCAGAGGTCAATGTCATGACGAAGCAAACCTGGGTACTTATGGGAAAACTGAAGTTGATCTACCCCTATCAGCCTCAGGCTGGCCAATGAGTAAGCTGTTAGCCCCTTTAGGCGATTGGAGCATGTCTCTGTGGACATCGACAGAGTAAGAACGTTTGCAGATTTTGAGGTAATTGATATAGTTGATGATAATTGTCCTTACCCTGCATTGTTAGGAATTTATTGGGATTTCAATAATTCCACTGTGGTTGATTTGAAGAAAAGACGTATGATGTTCAAAAAATGTGGCCTTAGGGTCATTGCACCTTTAGATCTAGATGAAGGTCAGCGATACACAGAGCTCATTAGAGAAGAAGACCACGCATATGAACTGGAAAATATATACAAATTAACAACGAGACAACAGGATTACATTAACCCTACGACCGATGGAAAATTAAGTTGATGAAGTGACAACGCATTCTCATCAAACTCAGAAGAATCACTGGAGAACTAACATAATAAAATGTATGAAGTATCTACAAGGAGATGTGCTAGATTAACCAAATAAGTTTGTTGGATCGACACAACAGTAAGTACCTTACCCACCTTTGATGGTCTGAATCCTTTAGAAACCTTCTTGTCAGACTTTGAAGAAAGTGTACCAATACAACAAAGATTGTTGGCGATGGATGAGGCCCTGAGAGAAACCCCAACAAGATGGTGGGGGGCACACAAAAGTAACATCACAGACTGGGTACAATGTCATACCTTGATGAAAGCGTGGTTCTCAGCACAAGTAGAAGGCTACAAAGTTTGATACATAGGTCGAAGTTGCCTAAAGGACCATGTGCAAAGCTGTGAGGAAG
Organism: Picea engelmannii; assembly: GCA_009831015.1. Lineage (NCBI taxonomy): Eukaryota > Viridiplantae > Streptophyta > Pinopsida > Pinales > Pinaceae > Picea > Picea engelmannii. The sequence goes on along the minus strand of ML779865.1, from coordinate 2,119,967 downwards.
CCTGGAGCAACGTTCCTCAAGAAAAATGGGTACACAAATTCATCAACACACTGGACACGACACCTATCAATTGGTACCTTCAAGCAGAGTTGCGCCTCATCACTACAGATTGGAAAGTTATGACTCAGAATTTTGTAACTACCTTATTATTTGAAAGTCAATTTCCTTCAGTATATCAAGCATTACAAATTGTGAGACATAAAGTATTTGAGGAGGTATCTAGCCTTCCCTTGAAACAAGAAGAGGACGAATGGACTGTGACTCTCCAGAAACTACAAGGCTGTTACAACATCAATGCTGATGAAGACGATGATCCAAGGAAGGTGAACATCACAGAAAACAAAGGCTAGAGAGATGTTGTAACACCTTGTTTCCCCCAGTTTGTAAAAATAACTATACAGGCCAAGAACTGTGGAAAACTAAAAAAAATGTGAATGTGTGATGTAAATGGACCTTGTGAAAAAGGTTGATGAATGTGAATAATATTATGAATATATATTGCAGGACTCCTGAGAGGGGATATGCTGAAAAAGAGACCATGATGGCTGAAGAAAGGTGGTGGAAGGTACCTAGAAAGGTGGCATTAACTTCCACCGAAACCAATACCATATTTGGACTTCACTAGCCCAAAGAACCAAGAGCAGCTCGCTGGCCCCGAATTAATTGACTCGCCAGGATTGGTAGGTGGATGGCTCCTCATGAGTAATGAGGGATGGGAGGGGGGGTGAACTGCCCCTCTGTAGAGCCGCCAGGCTTGACAAGTACGAGGGAAATTGCACCACACACAACCTCGCAAGAGGAAAAAGGCATGAGGGAGAAGCGAGAAGGGGGCAGATGTGAGGGAAGGCAAAAACTCTGGAAAATACAGAGTGAGTGATAGTAGAGAAGGGGGAGAGTAACCCTCGTTCTAGATCACTGGAAAATAGAGATGCAGTCTTGCAGCATCGTGGTCTTATCTCGGGGGTGGCTAGTGGTAAATCCTATCGGAATCACTGAGCCTACGGTTGGGTGGAAATGAGCACCCCTCTCAGCAGTTGCATTCACATCTAGTGTTATTTATGATAAGTGCTTTACATCTTGCATCTTGAAATTTATATGCTGACATGTATGCTCACAGTCTGTGTAGTTTTATGAGTGGTTTGAGTATAAGACTTCCTGTGTAGTGTTTTGATTCAGAAATGCTGATTGCATGCTTATAATGGAAAGACTACGTATGGATTATGTTTTATAAATCACTATTTATATGCATACCGATCTAATTTAGACTTCAAGTCTGCATTTAGGAAATCTATGTCCTTATTCATCCTCAGGTAATACCCTGGATAGATCTCCCTATAGAGACACCCTTCTTAGAAAGCTCACCAAGAATCTGGAAAAGGATTCGAAAGAACAAGCATTAGTAACCCGGTATGAGGAAGAATGATCCTCTTGAAGTCCTGAAATAGTAGCGTAGGGATAAGTATCGATCGATGGATGAGATCCTGTCGGAAGGTCTACGGTCATTCATGACTGTTAGATTGGAGGAATACACGAGGGCGTTAAATGCCTTAACCCTTTTTCTTCCTTCATCTTCGTGAGTAGCGAAGAAATCGGGACCGTATATCCCCAAGGTCCGTGGGAGTATCTAGACCATTGGTTTTTCCATGTCCAAGGAGCAGCGGGAGAGTGTACAGTGCGGGACAAGTTTGAACCGTCAGATCTTGGTCTAAATAGTTGACAGTCGTTGGATCTGTCGAGAGTTGCGCAAGGTTTAAAACCTCACATGAAGAGCAGCAGAGCAAAAGTCCCGAAGGGGTGGTATCGGGATATTGGTCTTCAAAAGTTCGGGAGTCCGGCACTCGACATCAGAAATCGTGAAACTACGAAAGAATCTAAGCTGTTCATCTGAGAGCGGACGCATGTCGCGAGATCTCCCATATCGGGGATCCAAACATCGAGAGTCATAGAGGGAAGCCTTTCGACTTTGCGAGCAGCGAATCCGCGAGAGGATCAAAACCATCCATCCGAGGAGGACAGGGATCTCGCGAACTCGAAGGTTCACAAGTTAAGAGCCCAAGGGTTGGGTGCTCCAAGTTGTGATTGGCGAAGTCACGAGGAGTGGAGATAGCTGTTGGATCCAGAGAATGGGAGGACCATTGGATCAGGAAACCCATCGCCCATCGCATGTTTGGGGGTTCAGAGGTTGAAAGGAGTCATTTTCGACTTCACGAGTAGTGAAGTGGCAAGAGTCGGGCACAAGAGAACACGTGGAAAAAATTTAAGGTGGAGCCCGTGTGATCGACAAGTGGGCACGCATCGCCTGGAGAAGGAAGTCAACGCTCTGTTGACTTCTCACATCTCAGGGATTCATGGGATAAAAGCATGAGAGCTCACCCCTTTGACTCACGAAGTCGCGAGTAGCGAGAACGCGAGAGGGAAAATAAATATCGCTTCTCAAGGTTTTGCAAGAAGAGAGCACAAGAGTTGGGTGCTCCAACTCATGAAGTCACGAAGTGCGATGCGGCGAGGAGAAAAATCTAAACCGTTGGATCCAGGAATGGGAGGACTGTTGGATCAGAACTCCATGGTGATATCGTATATCGGGAGTTCAGGGGTTCGGAGGTTGGAAGGGGTCACTTTTGACAGTAGAAGTCATGAAGTGTCGAGAGACGAGGCTCATGAGTACACATAGCACATCCATCAGGTGGGGCCCGCGTGATTGATAGATGGGCACGCGTCGCCCGGAAAGGAGTCAACACTCTGTTGACTTCTCGCGTCTTGGAGATTCACGAGATAGGAGCATGAAGGCTCAATGCTCCAACTCTCGAGGTTGCAAATTGCGAGAAGTGTGAAGAGGAAGTCAACCATTGTTGACTTTCACATCTCGGGATTTTGGAGAAGAAGAGCATGAGAGCTCGACGCTTCAACCTACGAGGTTGCGAGTAGCGAAAAGTGCCAAAGAGAAGTCATGCATCGCATTTCTCTAAATTGCAAAAATTCGATAAGTTCTTGGTTGGCTTAAGCCCGTAGACATGGGACAGGGTCATGTGGGCAAGACCCCAAGGGGGAAACTTACCACTCGCTAGCCCTGTTGGGGTTCGACGCTTCGCTGTGTCAGGGTTTGCAGAGTCGAAAGACTCGACGCTCTGGTAGTGATGAGTCGTGAAGAGAGAAAGAATGCCATACTTGTTCAGCCTGTGGTCGCGACCCATGATCACATGGAAATGGACAAGGAAGGAACTAGCCTATGCTAAGACCCCCGTAGGTATTTCGGGGATTCTGATCCTCGAGAATTCGGCAAAAATTTTTGTTTTCCTTAGTGGGTATGTGACAAATTGGTATCAGAGCATGGTTACAACACTTGGCCTACTTGGGCTCATGAACGAGTTGCGCACAAGCTCCATTCAGAACACTCTTAAAAAGAGTAACCCCTTGTCTTAACCTTCTTAATCAAAAGACGAAGTTAAGAATGAAAAAAACCCCTATTGTGTGTGTGTACATGTGAAAATATAAATTATGTACTGGTTATAAATAAATATAAATATTGACTAACAACCAACGTTTTTCCTTTTGCACGCAAGCGGAAGATCAAGGGGGAAATTATTAACACATAGTATGGTGACTCACCATGAAGTGGGAGAAGGCTCCCACAATAGAGATGAAGAGTTCGACGAGAGGAGGGAAGTAGGGACCCCTCCAGATCTAGCCGAGACTGTGAGGAGCCTCATGGTCGAATTACAAAGTTGTAAGGCTGACAATGAAAGGATGATGAAAGAACAAGGAAAGAAAACAGAAATTAACGTAGTTTTACTGCAGAGTTTATCCGATCTACAAAGACAAATGCAGCATGATCCTGAAACTCAGAAACATGGTCATATCAGTGGCCACACTGAGAGGAGCACCTCGAAAAATGTCCACCCCAGAGGTAAAGGACCAGTGTCGAGTGATTCCTTTGAGAAGGAAGCTGGTGATTCAGAAGGCTCTTCTAGCAGCAGAACCAGTTCCTATTCCTGAAAGAAACAGAAGAAGCAAAAGCCTTCCAAAGGTCGAAAATTTGAAGAATTCAGAAAGGCCAAACCACCCTCCTTCGACAGTGAAATAAAGAAGGGAGAGGAAGCAGAGGCCTAGCTACTTGGACTAAAGAAGTATTTCAGAGTCCATGACTTTTCAGAAAATATGAAGGCCCGATTGGCCACCTTCAACTTGAACAGAAAGGCTTCCATTTGGTGGGAAGACCTTAAGAATGTGAAAGGGGTTCGCGAAGAGGACCTGTCTTGGGAACGGTTTGAGAAATACTTCCAAAAGAAGTATCTGTTGGAAAAATATTTCGATGAAAATACTAAAGAGTTTTATGAACTCAAACTGGGACAACTCACTATAGAAGAATATGTCAACAAATTCTTCGATTTGTTGAGGTATGTACCCTATATAAAAGAGGAAAAGGCAAAGGTGCAATGCTTCATCAGTGGAATACATAAGGACTACTGGAACAGAATTGAATTTGATGAGCCAAAGACCCTAGAAGGCACTATTTGAAAGGAAACCTATTGTCATGAACAGTTTGAACATCGAGCAGAACCTTGCGAAGGATGGAAACAGAGGAATAGTTCAAGATTTCAGAAAAGGGGAATTAAATCCCCAGGATTTAAGAACTATAAGAAGAACCCAAGATTGAGCTTCCCAACCCGGAGTATGCATCAACATAATTTTCCCTCCTTGAGCGGAAATAAAACTTCTGGACCCATATTAGTGAACACCGATAACCCAAAGAGAGAGCCTTTGAAATGATGGGGTTGCGGGGAAGAACATCTATTGAGAGTCTGTCCACACCGACAACAGAATAGTCAGAGGATTTATAACATCCAAGAAGCTACTACCGTCAATGATGTGGCCAAGAGTGTGCCACAAATTTATGTAGCCTTGGATAATAACCAAGCCGACCACCAAGCTTTAGTAGTGGAAATAGAAGGTATGATTTCCAACCATCTAGTGTCTGTTTTGATTGACCCTGGTTCAAATTTGAGTTATATAGCCCCTAAAGTTGTTGATAAGTGTAAACTACAGCCAAAAAAACATACCAAGCCGTGGTTGGTACAGTTAGCCACTGGCACCAAAAGGAGGATAGCAAAAGTCATACCAGCCTGCCAATTAATGTTGGGTGAATTCCCCACCCAAGAAACCCTTAACATATGACCCCTGAGATCATATGATATGTTGATTGGTATGGATTGGATAACTGCCCATAAAGCTATATTGGACTGTTACCATGAGACCTTAGAATGTGTAAGTAAGGAAGGGGAGAGGATAACCCTTCACAGGATCCGAAAACCTATCTCGGTGAGACAAATATCAGCTCTGCAAATGAGAAAGTATTGCTGAAAGGGATGTACCCTATATGCAATACAGGTGTTGAAAACAATCGAAGATGACAAACCAAGCCTTAAAGATCACCCTATCCTGAAAGAATAGCGAGATGTGTTTCTGAAAGAGGTACCGGGTTTACCTTCGAGAAGGGACATAGACTTCTCGATAGAACTTGCACTGGGAGCAGTGCCAGTGTCTAGGACACCCTACCGGATGAGCACACCCGAGTTAGTTGAACTCAAGTTGCAATTAAAGGAAATGATGGATAAGGGCTATATTCAGCGTAGCGTGTCTCCATGGGGAGCACCAGTCCTGTGCGTGAAAAATAAGGATGGTACCCTTAGACTGTGTATAGATTATAGGCAACTCAATAAGATAACCATAAAGAACAAGTACCCCTTGCCCATGATCGATGACCTATTCGATCAATTGGGGGGTGCGTCTATTTTCTCAAAGATTGATTTGAGGTTGGGATATCATCAAGTCCGAATCAAGGGTGAAGACATCCATAAAACTGCTTTCCGGATGAGGTATGGTCACTATGAGTTCGTGGTAGTTCCGTTTGGGTTGACCAATGCTCCTGCCACTTTTATGTGCTTGATGAACACTGTACTCAGCAAGTTCCTAGACAAATTTGTGCTTGTTTTTATTGGCAATATATTAATTTAATCCAAGAATAGAAAAGAGCATGAAGAGCATATTAGACTTGTACTGCAAGTGCTAAGAAAACAACAGCTCTATGCTAAATTCAACAAATGTGAATTCTTCCAGAAAGAAATACATTACTTAGGCCATGTTCACTCTGAAGAAGGAGTAGCTGTAGACCCTGAAAAAATAAGGTCTATCATGGAATAGCCTACCCCAAAGGATGTTTCATACATTAGATCCTTTATGGGACTAGCAAGATACTATAGGAGATTTATAAAAGGATTCTCCAAGATTGGTTGTCCAATCACTGCCCTCCAGAAGAAGGGGACGAAATTCCTGTGGACACAGAAATGTGAAGAAATATTTCAAACCCTGAAACATCTATTGACCCATGCACCCGTGATGAAAATAGCTGATCTAGAAGCTGACTTCCTCATGTGCATAGATGCCTGTAAGGAAGGGCTCGAAGGAGTCCTTATGCAGAAAGGAAGTGTGATTTTCTATGAATCCTGAAAATTGAATGAGCATGAAGTCAACTATGTGACCCATGATCTAGAACTAGCTACCATAGTGCATGCCTTTAAAATGTGGAGGCATTACCTCCTGGGAAGAAAATTTGTACTTATGATAGATCATAGTGGATTGCGATACCTGTTTGATCAACCAAAGCTCAATGCTAGAAAAGCTAGGTGGATGTCCCTCCTTAGCGAGTTTGATTTTGAAATGAAACACATTAAAGGAAAGGAAAATAGGGTGGTCGATGCCCTCAGCAGAAGTATGAAAACAATTCACCTGGCAGTGGTGAGCACCTGCAAGATAGATGTCAAGGAAAGAATCAGAAATGCACAAGAAACAGATCCCTTCATCCAGACTGTGACCATGTACCTACAACAAGAACCTGTCAGAGTAAAATATGAAGGCTATCATATGATCGAAGGAGGTCTGCTCACTTACAGAAACATATTTTATATTCCAGCGTGTGACGAATTGAAGAGGTTCATTATGGATGAACTACATAAAATACCCTATACTTGTCATCCAAGATACTAGAAGGTGATCACTACCACCATAAAACAATTTTATTGGCCTGGATTGAAGAAAGACATAGCCGAGTACCTAGACAAATGCATAGAGTGCCAACAGGTTAAAGCAGAACATCGACACCCAACAGGATTATTGCAACCTTTACCAATCCCAGAATGGAAATGGAAAACCATCTCCATGGATTTCATCACTGGATTACCAACCTCAACCAAATAGAATGACACCATTATGGTGGTGGTGGACAAATTGAGCAAGTCTGCTCACTTCACCACCGTTAAGTCGACCTGCAAGGCAATCGATATCGCCCAGGTATTCATGAAAGAGATATTCAAATTGCATGGTATGCCGAAAGAGATCGTGTCTGACAGAGACACAAAACTTACTTCCAACTTTTGGAGATCACTAATGGTTGGTTTAGAGACCAAGTTGTTGTTCAGCACCACCTATCACCCTCAAACCAATGGACATATAGAAAGAGTGAATCAAATACTAGAAGATATGTTAAGGATGCATGTAATGCATCAACCCAAGAAGTGGGAAGACTACCTGTCACTGGTAGAATTCGCCTACAACAACGACTACCAAGAATTCTTAAAGATGAGTCCCTTCGAAGTCCTCTATGGTAGACTGTGTAACACTCTAGTTAGCTGGAGTAATCCCATAAACATGATTTCTTTTGGACCCAACATGTTGAAAGAAACGGAAAAGCATGTGACTCAAATAAAACAAAACCTGAAGGTCGCCCAGAACCAACAGAAAAGTTATGCTGACCAAAAGAGAACTCCAAGAGAGTTCAAAGCGGGAGACCATGTATATCTCAGAGTTATGCCCAAGAAGAGTTCCCTAAAAATGGGAGCTTGTTCCAAGTTGGCACCTTGGTATTGTGGACCCTTTGAGGTTCTAGAGAGAGTGGGACCTGTAGCCTATAGGCTAGCACTTCCTCCCACAGTAAAAGCACTTAATGGTTTCCATGTTTCATTATTAAAGAAATATGTACATGATGCTAATCATATAATTGAATGGTCTGTGATCCAGGTGGAACCAGAGGGAGAATTTCTATTAGAACCTCAGTGCATACTAGACAGAAAGGAAACCCCACTGCAGAATCGAACCATTGCACAGGTCAAGGTGCAGTGGAGACATTTTGGCCCAGATGAGGCTACGTGGGAAATGGAGGATTCTATGAGACAGGCATATCTGATTTTGTTTACTTCTGCACATGCATGTCATGTTGATATATAAGAACATCGAGGATGATGTTCCTTTAAGGGGGAGGGAATTGTAACACCCTGTTTCCCCCAATTTGTAAAAATAACTATACTGGCGAAGAACTGTGACAAACTCAAAAAAATGTGAATGTGTGATGTAAATATACCTTGTGAAAAAGGTCTATGAATGTGAATAATATTATGAATATATATTATAGGATTGCAGAGAGGGGATATGATGAAAAAGAGACCATGATGGCTAAAGAAAGGTGGTGGAAGGCACCTGGAAAGGTGGCGTTAACTTCCACTGAAACCAATACTGTATTTGGACTTCACTGACCTGGAGAACCAAGAGTGGCTCGTTGGCCCCGAATTAAATGACTCGCTAGGATTGGTAGGTGGATGGCTCCTCATGAGTAATGAGGGATGGGGGGGGGGTGAACCACCCATCCATAGAGCCGTCAGGCCTAACTAGTACGAGGGAAATCGTGCCACACGCAACATCGCAAGAGGAAAAAGGCGCGAGGGAGAAACAAGAAGGGGGCAGATGCGAGGGAAGGCAAAAAACTCTGGAAAATATAGAGTGAGTGATAGCAGAGAAGGGGGAGAGTAACCATCATTCTTGGTCAGAGGTAAACAAAGATGCAGTCTCATAGCATCGTGGTCTCAGCTCGGGGTTGGCTAGTGGTAAATCTTATCGGAATTGCTGAGCCTACGGTTGGGTGAAAACGAGCACCCCTCTCAGCAGTTGCATTCACATCTGGTGGTATTTCTGATAAGTGTTTTACATATTGCATGTTGAAATTTATATGCTGACATGTATGCTCACAGTCTGTGTAGTTTTATGAGTGGTTTGAGTATAAGACTGCCTATGTAGTGTTTTGATTCAGAAATGGTAATTGCATGCTTATAATGGAAAGACTATATATGGCTTATGTTTTATAAATCGTTATTTATATGCATACCAATCTAATTCAGATTTCAAGTCTGCGTTTAGGAAATCTATGTCCTTATTCATCCTCAGGTAATACCCTAGATAGATCTCCCTATAGAGACACCCTTCTTAGAAATCTCACCAAGAATCTAGAAAAGGATTCGAAAGCGCAAGCCTTAGTAACTCAGTACGAGGAAGAATGATCCTCTTGAAGTCCCGAAATAGCAGCATAGGGATAAGTATGGATCGATGGATGAGATCCTGTTAGAAGGTCTGCAGTCATTCATGGCCGTTAGATTGGAAGAATACACAAGGGAGTTAAATGCCTTAACCCTTGTTCTTCCTTCATCTTCATGAGTAGCGAAGAAATTGGGACCGTAGATCCCCAAGGTCCGTGAGAGTATCTGGACCGTTGGTTTTTCCACGTCCAGGGAGCAGCGAGAGAGTGTATAGTGCGGGATAGGTCTGAGCCATAAGATCTTGGTCTAAATAGCCGACATTTTTTGGATCTGTCAAGAGTTGTGCGAGGTTTAAAACATCACGTGAAGAGCAACAGAGTGAAAGTTCCGAAGGGGTGGTATCGGGATATCAGCGTTCGGAAGTTCGGGAGTTCGGAGGATGAGAGTCAAGGCACTCGATATCAAAAATCATGAAACTGCAAAAGAATCTGAGCCACTCATCTGAGAGCGGATGCCTTCTGCGAGATCGCCCATATCGGGGATCTAGACATTGGGAGTCATAGAGGGAAGCCTTTCGACTTCGCGAGCGGCGAAGCCGCGAGAGGATTAGGACCGTCCATCCGAGGAGAACAGATGGCAGAGATCAAGGGATCTCATGAACTCAGAGGTTCACAAGGTAAGAGCCCAAGGGTTGGGTGCTCCAATTTGTGAGCAGTGAAGTCGTGAGGAGTGGAGATAGCCGTTGGATCTAGAGAACAGGAGGACCGTTGGATCAAGAAACCCATTGCCTATCGTGCGTTCGGGGGTTCGAAGGTTGAAAGTAGTCGTTTTTAACTTCACGAGTAGAGAAGTGCTGAGAGCCGGGCATGAGAGAACACATGGCATAACTTCAAGGTGGATCCCATGTGATTGACAAGTGGGCACGCGTCGCCTGGAGAAGGGAGTCAACACTCCATTGACTTCTCGCATCTCAAGGATTCGTGCTATAAGAACATGAGATCTCACCTCTTTGACTCGCGAAGTTGTGAGTAGCGAGAACGCGAGAGAGAAAATAAATATCACTTCTCGGGGTTTCACAAGAAGAGAGTGCAAGAGTTGGGTGCTCCAACTCACAAAGTCGTGAAGTGCGAAGTGGCGAGGAGAAAAATATGAACCGTTGGATCCAGGAATGGGAGGATTGTTGGATCAGAACTCCATGGTGATATCGTATATCAAGAGTTTGTGGGTTCGGAGGTTGGAAGGGGTCACTTGCGACCATAGAAGTCCCGAAGTGCTGAGAGCTGAGGCTCTTGAGTACATGTGGCACATCCATCAGGTGGGGCCCGCACGATTGATAGATGGGCACGCGTCGCTCGGAAAGGAGTCAACACTCTGTTGACTGCTCCTATCTCGGAGATTCACGAGATAGGAGCACGAAGGCTCAATTCTCCAACTTGCCAGGTTGCAAATTGCAAGAAGTGTGAAGAGGAAGTCAACCATTGCTGACTTTCACGTCTCGGGATTTCAGAGAAGAAGAGAACGAGAGCTCGATGCTTGAACCTACGAGGTTGCGAGTAGCGAAAAGTGCCAAAGGGAAGTCATGCATCACATTTCCCCGAATCGTGAAAATTTTATAAGCACTTGGTTGGCTTAAGCGTGTAGACACGGGACAGGGTCATGTGGACAAGACCCCAAGGGGGAAACCTGCCACTCGCTAGCCCTGTCGGGGTTCGGTGCTTCACCGTGTTGGGGTTTGTAGAGTTGAAAGACTCGACACTCTGGTAGTGCTGATTCATGAAGAGCGAAAGAACGCCATACTTTTTTGGCCTGTGGTCGCGACCCACGATCACATGGAAATGGACAAGGAAGGAACTAACCTATGCTAAGACCCCCGTAGGTATTTTGGGAAATGGACAAGGAAGGAACTAGCCTATGCTAAGACCCCCGTAGGTATTTCGGGGATTCTGATCCTCGAGAATTCAGAATTTTTTTTTTGTTTTCCTTAGTGGGTATGTGACAGATGTAGAATGACTAGGAGTTGATTTACCATTTATTAGACAACCGATAAATATTAAGAAATTCAATATTGGAATAGAGAAGACACCTAAGTTTGCAAATGTTGGAGATTATTGGGATGCTGCTACCATTGAAAAAATTACAGAGTTACTGCATGAATATCAGGACTTATTTCCAACCAAGTTCACTGATATGAAAGGCATTAAAGGACCTATGGGAGAGATGAGGATCCCTTTAAATCCATATGCAATACCAGTCAAACAAATATCGTACAGACTAAACCCTAAATATAAAGAAAAAGTGAAGATTGATCTCGACATAATGCTGGAAGAAGGGATTATAGAACCTGTTGAAGAGTCAGAATGGATTAGCCCTATGGTGGTGCAAGACAAGAAGACAAGAGAAATCAAAATTTGAGTAGACCTCAAGAAGCTGAATGATGTCTGTTTACATGACCCCTTACCTACACCATTCACTGACGAAGTGTTAGATAATGTGGGAGGCCAGGAGGTATATTCTTTTAAATATGGATTCTCAGGATACCATTAGATCTGGATTGCCAAGGAAGATCGCCATAATACCACATTTGCAACAGAATGGGGGCCCTACCAATATACAATGATGCCATTTGGATTGAAGAATTCCCCAACGATCTTTTCCAGGGTGGTGGTCAAAGCATTCAAGGAATTTCTGCATAAATTTCTAGAAGCATATTTTGATGATTGGATTGTTTTTAGTTTATTGAAGAATCATATTGAATGTCTAAGGCTAATGTTGGATAAATGCAGGCAGTGTCAAATTTTCTTGAACCTAAAGAAATGCATTTTATTTTCACCATTTGGAGTGTTGTTAGGCCATATTGTATGTAAGCAGGGATTGCTGGTAGATCCATCTAAAATTTCCATTATCGTTGATCTGCCACCTCCTACTTCAGTCAAACAACTGCGCACTGCACTAGGACACATTGGATATTATAGGAAGTTCATCAAAGGATATGCTCAGATCACAAGACACATGGAGAAACTTTTGAAGAGAGATTGTCAGTTTAGTTGGATAGAAGAATTCCAGTAGAGCTTCGACACACTGAAACAAAAAATGGTTACTGTGCCTATTATGGTTTTTGTAGACTGGACCAAGGAATTTCATGTGCATGTCAATGCATCTTCCATTTCTTTAGGAGATGTTTTAGCACAACCTAGAGGAGGAGATATTGGCCACCCGTTATCCTTTGCTAGCAGGAATCTATCGACTCTTGAGATTAATTACACAACCACCGAGCGAGAAGGGTTAGACATGGTGTATGCATTGTATAAATTTCCCCACTACTTGTTGGGAGGACACTTTAAAATGTTTACTGATCACTCCGCTCTGAAATACCTAGTCAACAAGCCAGTGTTGGGGGGAAGGATATGCAGATGGATTATGCTATTTCAGGAATATGATTTCGAGATCATAGTAAATCCAGGGAGAATGAACAAAGGTCTTGATCACTTTTCAAGGTTGGAACATGGTGAAGAGCTGACTAGTTTGGAGGATTAACTACCAGATGCATAGCTACTTTCAATTAGAAAGATCGATGACCACTTCATAGAGATAGTCCAATTCCTCAGAAGAAACAACTAGTAGTGCACGCTTTAGACTTATCACTTATAGCTCAACATCTATTTAAGATGGGACCTGATGAGATATTAAGAAGATGTGTTATGGAGGCAGAACGACCACTGATCCTCATAGAAGCTCATGAAGGCATTGTAAGAGGAAATTATGAAGGAAAAACAACTGCGCAGAAGGTTATTAGAGCTGGCCTTTGGTGGCCTACCTTGCATAGAGATGCTAAAGACTATTCCAGAGCCTGCGATGTATGCCAAAGAGTTGGGAAACCATCCATAAGAGATGAAATTCCATTATCCCCACAGATGACCCTACAAGAATTAGAGAAATGGGCCATTGACTTCATTGGACCTATAAACCCACCGGGAAAGCTTATAGGAGCAATGTACATAATTACAACAACATAATACTTGACCAAATGGGCCAAAGAATGAACAGTCAAGGACTGTAGTGAAACTACAGCTACATGCTTTATATTTGATGACATCATAATCAGGTTTGGATGCCCAAAGATCCTTATGAGTGGTAAAGGTACACATTTGATCAATAAGACAATTGAAGCCCTGACTGAAGAATTTGCAGTCCACCATCAGAAGAGCACACCATACCATCCATAAGCAAATGGGACAGTTGAAGCATTCAATAAGATTTTGGAAAAAACACTAACCAATATTTGCAGTGTGAACAAGGATGACTGAGATTTAAGAGTACCAGCAGTATTATGGGCCTATAGAACCACTTGCAAGAAGCTAACAATGTAAACCCCTTTTAAGTTGGTGTATGGTATTGAAGTTGTTGTTCCAATGGAATATTTGGTACCAAGCCTGAGAATTGTTTCCTTTATAGATATGGATGACCCCGAAACTGTTTAAGAGAGGCTTGCATAGTTGGTTGAATTGGAAGAAGACAAATTTATTACAGGATTCCATCAATAGGTCGAGAAGGAAAGAGAGAAGGCCTACCATGACAGGCACATCAAGAAGAAGGAATTTAAACAAGGTGATTTGGTATTGGTATATGCCAGTAATTTTATGAAGCATCCTGGGAAGTTCATAACGCATTGGCTCGGACCATATGAGTTCGCTCATGTTACAGAAGGAGGAGCTGCATAGTTGAAAACTTTAAAGGGAGAGTGGAAGGAAGGATTAGTGAATGGGAGCTAGCTGAAGTTATACTATGACAACCATCTGCCCCACAACTCTTAGTAAATGCAAGAATAAAATGGTCTAGGTACCAGGTGCAGTTGAAATTGGGTACTAGACACAGAAAAGATAGTCTGGAAAAGGAAGGAGAGGAGGCATAGAGCAGAAATCATAGACTACACTGCGTAGTCTAAAGTCGAAGTAAAATAGAAGGATCAGATCTAAAGTGCCTCAAGATTATTCAAAGGTGAGTGTTAAGGGCCTGTTGGCCCTTGGATATGGAAGCAAGTGAAGATCAAGGAAGAAAAGGAAAAATGTGAACTGCATGGAAGACACAATGACTGTTACTGGGTCAAAGTGAGCAAAAGAGAAGAAAAGATGGAGCGAAGTCTGAGAAAGCAAGCCATTGGAAAAGGAGATAAAGGATGATATATCAGTAGGAAAGAAGGATCGTGGACAACTCAAAAAGTAGAGAAAGCCACCGTTGGATGCTTTGGAGCACCTTGTGAGAAGAAAGGAAAGATAGTCTAGCAAAGCCCTGAAAAAATGGGTCGAGTTGACCTAGGGTTTTAGACACCTAGGGTTTTGGTATCTAGTGTTTTGACACCTAGGTTTTGGCCTAAGGATGTCGGTGAGTGATTGTAATGTATAAATAAAAGTCGTGAGGACCTAGTTTGGGTTGGTATGATATTGTTTTTGATCTAGTTGTATTGTTGTGAGTGATTATTGTTGTATGAGAGAGAAGTTCTAAGTATGAGAGCCTTTTGGTATTGTAAGAACTTCAGCTGGGTGCGAAGGTCAAGTCCTACAACTGGGTGTGCAGGGAGGGGAGAGAAAGAGAGGAGAAGAAAGAGGATCTTCTAGCTAAGAGCACAGACAAGAATTGTATGCTTCATCTTAATATATTATAAATCATAGTTCTATGGACGTATCCCTAGAGAGAGGGTGAACCATGTATATTTTTTTTTGTGCGTGACTGATATTCTGTCTCTGTCATTAGTATACTGTGATTGCATTATTGTTTTAGATATGATAAGTAGATGTGCAAAGTAGATCCTAGCTAATAAGTGATATATGAATGTTGTGTTGTTCTTGTAGTAGATCCACTTGATATTCCCTTTGGTTGTAGACATCTCTATCTTGCAACCCCCTCATAACTGCTTCGGGTGAGACTGCATATGATTCGTAGGTGTTGCCGAAAGGGCTAGTAGTTAGGGTTTGTTGGTGCTCTCTTGGAGCTGAACCTTGGGTCTGCCCTTGTGCCAACAAGGCTTTCCCAAAATTTCCCAAGTACTTTATGTCATGATATTCACCTGTGTTTCCTCATCCAAAACTCATCCAGAACACAGTCTATGCCAAAGTCTTATATTCTTGTTTCTATGCATTGTTTCTCTTTGAATATCTCTGATAAACTAATGTCTTTGTGATCATTCAGGGTTTGTTTCATCTGCAATAATATAATCTCAGATCCTTTCTGGTCTTCTAGCATGTTCTTAGATATTTGACCTTCCTCATGGTTTTCTTGTCTCATATTCATCTTTTCAACTTTAGCAATCATTCTAGGGTAGTCCAAAACTTCATGATCAATGGATTTACAACAAAGACAAATAGGGCCTATACAAGGCATTCCTTAGCAAGGTGTCCTGGTCTTCTGCAACTATAACAAATATTCAATCCTCTCTTTCTCTTAAATGATCCCCATCCTTTCTTGTACTGCGCACTGGGATCACAGTGATGAACCTGCAAAAATTTCTTTCTAGGATCCTGCATCCACTTTTTAGTCCAAAAATCCTTTCTATGCATAGGAATAACATACCTTTCACTATTTCTATCAAATCTATTCATATCAAATATTCTTTCTTCTAGATGTGCCCCAGTTTTCAGGCTAAGACAAAATCTATCAAACATACCTAGATCCATACTTTCGAAATAAAAATTTCCACTTATCTTACCTTTATCAGAGCACAAATATTTAAGATCTTACCTCTTTTCTTCAGATCCAATTCCCTTCTTAGCACAGAGATTCACAAGTCAAGTAGACTACTATGCACCACAACAACAGATCTACGCACAAATCTTTCTCTTTTCCTCAGTTCCCAGCAATCACAGTTTCAAGTCCCGACAAATAAACCATTTGTTGGCACAAGGGCAGACCTGGGGTTCAATTCTTCAACAACACACCAACAAAACCCTAACTATCAACCCTTTTGACAACACCTATGAAGCATATAAAGTCTCACCCGAGGTAGAAGCAGGGGTGGTTGTAGGACTCAAGTGTCTACAACCTAGCTGGGACATAGATATGTGATCAAAATACTTAACAGAGCACTTAACAGTTAACATTTATTAGATTTTACCCTTATTCACATCACAAGTCAAAACCCTAATTACAGAACAACACAATATTCAACAAGATCTAACACATCCAAGCACTTAACACAGAGAAATAGATCATATCTAGCATTCATTCACAACATAAGCACTAAGATACTATATTAGATGCATTTAACATAAAGATCACAACACTAAGCATAAATCACATCAATAACATATCAATCATACTGCACAAAGCAACCATAACACATGATATATGTGGTTCACCCCAGTGTGGGGCTACGTCCACCAACTTTTCTTCTTCTTTATTATCTTCTGTCAATCTTCATACATGCACAGAGCTACAGAAACCACTCCTCATAGGACAGAAGATCTGCGCACACCTCGCCAGATCCTCCTTCCCCGAGCATGGTACAACACAAAGCCTTTTTACAATCACTTGCACTTAGCTCTGAAAGTTCTCAACACATAGGATGCACATCGATAACTCAATTTCATAGATCCAACTACTTATGTCACTTGCACTTAGCACAACACCTGATTATTCCCCTACTTACATCGCTTAACTTTCTATTATACATTAAAAATGGGCCTAAACATGGGGAAGACCCATGGGCCAACATCCCATACCCATTACATAAACCTTAAACCCAAAAATCCCACAAAAGGTGGCGAGATCCCGCGATATCCACTTCGCCTGGGTGCTCTGCCTTCGACCAACCCATCGAAGTCCCAAAAATGGTCAAATATGACCAAGGTTCTCCCAAAATTGGTCAAGGGAAAACAAAAGGTTTCGACCTTTGTCCTTCCTACGAGTCCATTTCTTGGATCGCATTCGCACTTCTTGGAAAGTGTTATCCCTCCTGAGCTTGATCTCCTCAAATATTTTGATCTTCTTTCTTTTTTGGGAAATTTCATTTGACTCAGATTTAAATATTTCTTGAAAATAATTCTTCCCTCCTTCCTGGCATTCCTCTATTCTAGTCCTTGGACTTCTTATGGAGTCACTTCGAAACTGAGTCAAATTCTGGATCTGTGCACTCCTTACAGAATATTCTTACGCAAGATCTGGATTCTTGCGGATGACTATGCAATCCTTGCAGCAGTCACTTTGCACTACTTTAAAAGGAAATCTTATGATATTTCTTCTGATATTTACGAGTCGAAACAGACCTTGTCAACGCACTCCTTGCAAATAGTATGCACACCTTGCACCGACTCATGAAGAAAAATGATTGAGAATTATACAAACATTTTAAAGCTACATACACTAGTAGCAAGATTCATTCATTCTTGAAAACAACAATAACAGAGAATTGTGAACAACAATAGTCTAACACATTTGGATCAATTTTTCTTGGTTATCTTCATTCAAAATGAAAAGATGATTATAGCAAAATCAAAACAATATTGTTCAGAAAATTCCTACTTGCTCGCAACCCCCGTAACCCTTCTTTAGGGCATACAAAACCTCTCTTTATACAAAAGAAACAAACTAATTTCTATCTAATTGCGGTTACATCGAGACTAGGGTTAAACTCCCAGGTCACGCGTACACATTTTGTCTCCATGCGCATGATATTTCATCTTTTGTTTTCTATCAGCTTCAAACGATTGCAGTATTGGCCAGTGTTCAAGATTTCGAATTGGTCCTCAGGAGTTGAGTTGTCCCGCCACGTGCACTTGCTGACGATGCTTCTGCATCTATACTCCCTTGGGAAAAAAATCATGGACTTATGTCCATGAGCTCCTGTACCGACTTTCCATGCTTCTGGATATCTGTAGAAAATTCAATACAAATTAATGTATTCTTGCAATTCTCCTGATCTAACAAGTTCTGCTATTGCTAAATACATAATCGCTTCTACTATTACTTTTGCGGAAGCAATTTAAACCACGATCTCAACCACAATGCACAAAGTGAAATATCAATAACACATAACACAATAAGTTTTAACGGGAAAGCGTAAAGCTAAAAACCCCACTATCATATATTATGTATATCATGAATCATGAGACAATCTCATACAAAGCTCTAATCCAAGAGCTCTCAGTACAATATAATCGTCTCACACTGTCATACACAAATTAGCAAATACATGCACCAATTTCCGTGTCCAAACATCTTGCCTCCTCTGCACAAACTCTGCAATCCGAATTCTCACAATGAATCAAATGAATCGTTTGCACATGCTCATAAGCATATCCACTGCATGTGTGAACAAATCACAACTGATAGCCAACTGTCCCTTTCACCTGTTATCTCAACTGGTGTCCATTGGAATGACATGCATGTA
>ML779865.1:2071116-2082539 GCA_009831015.1 Picea engelmannii | reverse complement strand
GATATTATTGTAACAGAGCGCTGCTCGATTGGAGGTTGCCCCCTCGAAGAGGCCTGTGAACATTTCTATCTGAATCAAGTGCTATTTCAGTTCAAGTGCTATTTCTGTTGCTATTTCGTATATCATTTCTGTGTATTGTGAAGATTATGCTGGATATTTTACTGTTATTCTGTTATTTCTAGCATTTCGTTTCTATTTTGCATATTTTATATATCTGGTATATTGCAAAGTGGAATCCCTTCCAAGGGATGTCACAATGGGGAAACACCTTTCCTAGTTAGTCCACCCCCATGCTAGGATTTCTTCCTTTTCCTGGGGGGTCCACTGGAGGTAACCCTATTTTTTCTCTTGGGAACCAGATAAGTGGAGGTTTTACTTAATTTAACTAGGGGCCACAAATATTTATCCCAAGATATAGTTCGATAGGAAAATATTTCTAGAAACTTGGTGCCAGTTACAACCCAGGAGCTTCTTTTCAGGCCGCTCATCAATCAATGACGCAACCTAGGTTATCATTTCTAACAACTTTGCATTTTTCAGATTTGTCCAAGTTGATGATTCTATATGTCATGACCCCAAATAGCCTATGGTCCTGACTAAATTACCTTCAAACATTCCAAATTTCGAGGGGAAAAGCAGTGAGGACCCACAGGACCATGTGACAACATTCCACTTGTGGTGGTCGTCTAACTCGTTAAATAACGGTTCGATCTAATTGTGTTTGTTCTAGTGTACTCTTACTAGAGGCACTACCAAATGGTATATTGAACTTGAGAGGGGGAAGTACTTGATGTTCGGTGATTTAGCTATGGTTTTCTTAAACCACTTCCAACCCCTTGTCATGTATGATGTCAAGACAAAATTGGTTGTTGACTTTGTTCAAGACTAAATGCCACACACATTTCTGATCACATTAAGGAATGAAGGAGATGGAAGATCCCGATTAAGGCTATAGTCACACCATATTTCCTCCTTAAATGGTTCCTGAAATCATTACTCTTGTATATTTCGAAAGACGTCGCAACTTCGAGAGTGTTTTTAGAGGAACAAGAAATCTTTTAGGTGCAATAGTTAGAGCTTAGATACTTAGTTAGGCATGCTCTATGAGATTATTCCAAATGCGTAATGATCCATGCTCAACTTGGAAAATCCAAAGTCCAACCCACATGCCAATCATATAATGGGTTCTACACAAACAAAATTCGTAGACCTGGCCACTGGCCAGATGCAAAAAATTGTTATTCAACAACCTGCGACCGGTCTAGCCACTAGTTTGAACACACCTGACACCCAATATTCCAATGTACATTTGGTGCAAGTGAAGAGTTCAAAGGGTCCTCAACAACCTAAAGAGGAGAGAAAATGCAAGCGTAAGAAAGGTGGTGGGGGTAATAACAAAAATTCGGATAAAACTTTTGAGGGGGCAAAGGATGAGAAAAGGAAGGTGAAGTTTCCTTGTAAGATTCGTGACAATGATCACATTACACACCAATGCCCATGAATGGAATAAGCCCAATGGCTCATTAAGTGGAATCAAGAACAACATCCTGTTGTGTTGCAAAACCCTTTCCCACAAAGGAAGAATTTGCAAGCTAGTTCTTCCAACTTCAACCCACAAGGGGGCACTTCAAGTGCTCCCCCCTCTGAGGAATATAAAGGAGTAGTAAACATGCTTAAATCCTTGAATCTAAAATATGTATACTTGTCGACATGAAATCAAAATTATGATATCGCAAAGTTGACCGAGAAAGGTAAGAAAACTTCATAGGATCAATCCCCTCTCCATATAGAGAAGCTTGAGAAATATACAACGTCGCACATACCTAAGGGAATTTATAAAAGGAAAATGATAACCCTAATGCACGAGCCACCCCCAATTATTCAATTGTGCAGGATTTGGCTCAGATGCCTTGTGCAATGTCCACTTTGGAGGTTCTCCAAATTTTTCCCTTGCAAAACACTCTGTTGTTATCTACTATAGGAGATATTGATTCTTATAATCATCTCGTAATGTAGTTTGATTCTACTAATGTGAGGCCTCACCTTCCATATCATGTAGAATTTCATATTAGGGTTGTTTGCAACAATATCTTAGTAAAGAGAACCATCATTGATGAAGGTGCTTCCACATGCATGATTTCTTTGTCATGTTGGAAAGCTATTGGTTCTCCTAAGCTTACTTGTTATCCTACACTCTTGACTACCTTTGATGGATGATTTTTTCAGCCACATGGTTTGATTCCTTCATTTCCAGTTGCACTAGGGGAAATTTTTGTTTGCATTGAGGTTGAATTAGTCGATGTGTCACTTGACTATAATCTCTTGTTAGGAGGAAGTTGGAAATATGCCATGACAACTGTCGTCTTGACAGGTTTTTGGATTATATGCTTTCCCCATGAGGGGATAATTGTGACTATTGATAAGGTGGTCTCCAACCTTTCCGACGTGAAAAATAATCTTGGGACTACTGTCCCTTGGATTGAAAAATCTCAGGAAACCACTAAGAGCATCAGTTGTGGGATGTACCCTTCACTAATGGGATATTTTGATTTCCCCACACCAATTTCATACTTTTGTGCCACTCCAATTAATAGAGTTAATTTGTTCAGAACATCGTACACACATGACCCATGGACCCTTCCCTCGCCATCTAGTATGGCCGAAGGTCAAGTTCATTTTGGGATGGCCGAATTGTTTCCTGCAGCTAAAGTAGCTTATCAAGTCATTCAATAGGCCACATCAGACCTAGATCAAATTCCTGTGGTCACTGAGGACGATTATCTCTTCCTTGAGCCTATTTGGGCTCAAGACTCTTCAAGCTCACAAGACTGTTTGGATACCTTCTTACCTTCAAACAAAACAATTATTGAAGTAATGGTTGGAGCTGAAAGGACATGGGAGGATTTGCATCATAGATCATATTTCTTTCCTGAACTCAGTCGAGTAGAGAGTGGAGATTTCATGTCAGCCGTGGTTGGAAGTGTTGACAAATTAGTCAATCCCTTGGATAGACATGGTGTCTATGTCGAAGGAAACACATATAACATATCATAAACGATACCAATCAACACTTCTAGGAATCTTGAAATTGTCGAGAACGTATTTATTGGATCAGAATGCTCACAAGATGAGATCACTCAATATATGACACTCTTTAAGGAATTTCAAGATGTGTTTGCATGGTCTTATGAGGAAATTCCTAGCATTGATCCTTGAATAGTTCAACATGAGATTTGAACCTATGAAAATGTGAAGTTGGTTCGACAGAAGTTGAGACCTGTGAACCCAAGAAAGGTAGCGGACATAAAGGCGGAAGTTGAAAATCTACTCAATGAAGAATTTATCTACCCAATTCCTCTTAACGAATGGGTCTCCAACCCTGTTCCCGTTGACAAGAAGCAAGGTACAATCCATTTTTGCATGGATTTTAGAGACTTGAATAAGGCATGTCCTAAAGATAATTTCCTGACACCATTCATTGATAATATCTTGGATGAGTTTGCGGGGAGTGAGATTTTCTCGTTTATGGATGGTTTTTCCAGCTACAACTAAATTGGAATTTTCCTGGAAGAACAACATAAGCTGAATTTCATATGTCCCAGGGGTACATTCGCTTACAAGAAAATGTTGTTTGGTCTTAAAAACACCGGTGCAACATTCCAGGGGGCCATGATGTTTTCCTTTCATGAATTAAAGCACATATTGGAGGCATACTTAGATGATATTACGACTCACTCACGCAAGAGATCCCACATCTCTTACATCTCCAATTAGTTTTCGAATGGTGTTGTTTCTATAGGATCCGATTAAATCCACATAAGTGCATTTTTTGTGTGACCTCTAGTTGTCTTTTTGGATTCATCATTTCGACAAAAGGAATCATGGTTGACCCCTTGAAGGTTGAGGAAATCACTAAGTTTCCTCCCCCACACACAATTAGACAACTTCAGAGCCTACAAGGGAAGGTGAATTTCCTCAATCATTTCATTCCAAACTATGCTAACATAACGAAAGGATTTATGTGCCTCTTGAAGAAAAGGGTCCCATTCTATTGGGACAAAGACACAAAACATTCATTTGATGCTTTGAAGAAGGCGTTAGTATCATAAGAATTTATTGCTCACATGAAAAACCTTCACTTCTACCCTTTTATGTTTCTAACAGATTGTTCATAGTTGAAGTATGTAAATATAACATGTTTTGGGCACACTTTTTTAACGAAAAAAGGAAAAAACAATGTATCCCCTTACCAGGGAAGATTGGGAAAATTACAGTGAAAAGTGTTTCCCATTTAGATGAAACTTTAACTCATTTTGATTTATTTAACCTCAAGCAAGCTAATGAGATTAAGGGTTTCAACCCTAACCAACTATTCATGGCCCACATGACATTAGTGGGATACAACATGGTGTTTTCCAACTCAGTTTTATTCAGAGAAAGAGAAGATGAAAATAAAAAACTTCAAGGGTTGTCTTTTGAAAAAGGACAAGATGATATTGAGACTATGGTCAATAAAAATGACCATCACAAGGATGATTTACACATGAAATAAGTTCTCAGTCCCCAACCATTTCCCATAAAAGTGGTTCAACCAAAGGAAAACCACAGAATCCAATCCAAGAAAAAAAGAAGTCTTCAATTGATAATTTTGATGATGGAGGAGACAAAAACCCTTCAAAGAGAAATCTTGATAAGTCACACACACTCCATATTGCCAATAAAATAAAAAGAGATACAAACAAATGTAGATTTTAACCTTTTACAATATTTAACTGCAAACAAATTTTCAATAAAAGAACAAAAAAGATATAATGGCAAATACACACATTACACATATATTTTTCCCCTTAAACCCAAACCGGGAAAATGATCACCAATTAATTTAAAATACACACAATGATCCTCTTTGCTTCTTGTGAATCCAAGTCCCAACATATAAGTATTAAAGTTTTGATACCACATCCTTGCTGATTGTTTTAAACCATACATGGAATTTTTTATCTTGCACACCAGCTCCTTCTTTCCCTTCATAGCAAAGCCTTTTGGCTGCTTCATATAGATTTCTTCTTCTATATGTTGTCTTCACATCCATCAGTTATACTTCAAAATAAAATGCAGCAACAACAAATAACATAAATCTTATAGAAGTTAACTTGACAACAAGAGAAAAAATCTCACCAAAATCAATTCTCTCAACCTGGGAATAACCCTTTTCTACTAACTGAGCTTTGTATTTATCCACTTTTCCTTCTGCATTCAACTTATTTTTAAATACCCATTTGTTTCCAATGGGATTTCTTCCATTCAACAACTCCACTAGATCCCAAGCCTCATTCTTATCCAAGGCTGCCATTTCTTCATCCATGGCCTTTTTCCAGAGATTTTCATCCTTTGATCCACTGCCTCCTTGATAGTTCTAGGATCATCATCAGTAATAGACAAAGAAAAATTTGAATGAAAATAATATGGAGTATACCTTTTCGGTAGCCTTCTTTCTCAATCTGATCTCCTCAATATAGGAGTACAAGGATATTCTTCTTCTGATTCTTATTCTTTTGTAGAGTGTTATGACCCAAGGGGGGAATATATATGGATAAATGAATATGGTATGACCCCAAGGGGGGGCATATATGGGCATAAATATAAATGTAATGTGTAAATACATATGTAATAGGGTCATCTTAGTGATAAAGGGGCCTCATGTGCAAGTGTGAATAGATATATATAAGAGATCATGTATTCATTATTGACAGATGGAATTGTGAAGTATGAAAGGTTTTTGGTTATTTGGAGGGGGTTCCCCTATTATTTAAGGAGTTATTGTGTAACTCATCTATATTGTATTTTTTTTATCCATGTTGACATTGTGTACATGGTATGTACTTCTGTTATTTTATGATATTTGTAAGCATTTGGATCATAACATTTGGTATCAAAGCTCAAGGTATTGGGGTTTTGTTGTTTCATATGATACACCTTGGAATTTTCACTATAAATTTGATTCTACAATGTTTCATAAGGAACCACTTGGTGAATATTTATTATATAGGTCAAAGTACATGGGGTTAAAATTTCATCTCCTGAGGCCTTATACGTTCGGAGATATAACATGTGTAAGATAGGGTTATGGAATCATTCTGAATTTAGTCATTGTGAAATTTTTTCTATAAAATGTTTTTTTGTGATGTTTTAGAGATTGAAATTTGGAAAATATTCATATAAATTAGCAAGGTAGCAGTGATAAAAATTTCATCTTTTGGGTCATCCTACGTTTGTAGATACACCCTATGTAAGATACGATATATGACTAGTCATATTAACTAGTCTCAAACAGGTGTTCTCGGTAAAACAATGATATATTCTTCGGTGAGTATCCAAACTAAGTGTGACCAATTTCATTAGATAGTGAACAATATGTAGTGTTTCTGGTGCACGTTTCAAAATCAAATATCATATATTGTGCTCTTAGCACACTTTACAAGTATTCTCTACTAGAAGGGACAAAAATCAGCATGGTATGGGGAAGTTACCATAACTTCTACTTGGAACATCCAATTTTGGTCAGACCTATGGAATTGTAGAGAAGAAATTTAAGAGTACTACAGATCACAATTTCAGACTAAGTAGGGCTGAAATTGTAGAGATACATCATAATTAAGGTCATCTAGGAGGACAGACTCCAAATCAAGGTTTCAAAGGTATGTTCACTTAAAAATACTAGAAATTTTGATTGGAATGTTTGACTGTGTTGATTCAAAATCCATTGGAAATATAACACATAGAAGATCATATTGGAACAAGTATTACAACTATTTGATATATTTATCCTTAATATATTTAGGTTGTGATTTGAGGGTTGGGATTAGATCTCAATTAAGAATCAATGGAAATACCTAAATTTATAGGAGATGAAGATAAAGATGAAATCAATCCTATGAAATGGTTGAGGTTAGTAAAAGAATATGATATGACTCCTTTGAAGGAAATGAATTATTTTTTTTATGAAGCTTGGAAGTGGTGGATGAGTGTTGATCAAAATACTAGATAGCACTGCACATGGAAAGAATTTGAAAAACTCTTCTAAGATAAATGGATTAGGGATACAAAAATGGAGGAATTGTATATAATTCAAGATGAATTAAAAGAAGAAAAGGAAGAGATTAAGAAGAAGAAGGGTGAGGAGCTATCTAATGTACAATTCCTTAATGAATCACTCATTAAAGAGGTTAAGAACTTAAAGAAAGAAAAGAATAGTAAATTGAAGTGGGAAAATGATGAGTCAAGGGAATATTTGAAAAAGAAAGATGAAGAGATATGTAGATTATGAAACCATAATAAAAAACTATTGGATGAGGTCAAGAGATGGAAAGAAGAAAATAAGAATTTTCAAAATCAAGAAGAAAGAAGGATCTTGGATGAAGAATCTACCAAAATACTTGAATATGAAATTTTCATGAAGGTTGAGGAATCCTTAAATATTGATGAGGTAAAATAAATAATACAAGCCATAATTGAAGAAGGACGTCAAAATTTGTTAGATGGGATCATATTGCAACTTCAAAAGGAGAAATAAGACAAGATTCAAGAAGGTCAACAAAAGATACTTGAATAATTTGAACTCCATCTAGAAGATGTACATGCCAAATATGATGGTATTATATCGAAGGATAGAGTAATCAAAGACCAAGCAAATATGATCAAGGATTCCATTGTCGTTGAAAATAAGATAGATGAAATGCATGTGCAGAGTGAACGACTACCATCAAATGTGAAACCGTATTGACACCCTCATTACCAAGAAACATTTCAAGGAAGAAAAGAAGGACAATATCAACATTACAAAGGAAGAAGATGGGGTACTTTTCAGTATTCATGGAACAAGGCATGACCAAACTACTCTTCAACAAGCTATTATCAAAGACCAACAACGACTACAAATTGGAGAAGCTTCAACAAAAATAAATGGAATCAAATGAAAGAAAATTATTCAACAACTAGACACCAAGGATTAAGACAAAAAATAATTGATTTTGGATGGATATATAATCAACAATGGAATGAAGAAAGAAGGAACATAAGAAAATCATATTACTTGGTTTCATCACATGTGAAGCCTTTAAATAAAAATCTTCGAGGATAGATCTTTTTGAAGGAGGGTACTATGTTATGACCCAATGGGGGAACATATATGGCTATATGTACATGATATGACCAAAGGGGGGGCATATACGAGCCTAAATGTACATGCAATGTGTAAATACATATGTAATAGGGTCGGCCTAGTGATAAATGGGCCTCATGTACAAGTGTGAATAACTATA
Source organism: Picea engelmannii (assembly GCA_009831015.1). Classification (NCBI taxonomy): domain Eukaryota; kingdom Viridiplantae; phylum Streptophyta; class Pinopsida; order Pinales; family Pinaceae; genus Picea; species Picea engelmannii. The sequence continues at coordinate 2,074,218 of ML779865.1, read as the reverse complement.
TATAAGAGATCATGTACTCATTGTTGACATATGGAATTGTGAAGTATGAAAGGTATTTGGATATTTGGAGGGGGTTCCCCTTTTCTTTAAGGAGTTATTGTGTAACTTATCATTATTGGATTTGTGGTCCACTTTGACATTCTGTACATGGTGCGTACTGAATGTTATTTTATGATATTTGTAAGCATTTGGATCATAACATAGAGTTTGATTCATCATCCTTTAAATCAAACTCTATTTTCTCTGGTTCCTCCTTACTTGGTAGGAATTCCTATTTAACAACATCCTTCATTTCTCTAAATACCACATCTCAGCTATACACAACATTCTTATTTTGTGGGTTCCAAAGCTTATAACCTTTGAGACCATATTTATACCCAATAAATATACACTTTTCATCCTTCTTATCTAGCTTACTCTTGTTTTCCATTGGTGTTAGAAAAATAAGACCGTGGAGCAATAAAATAAAAAAAATGCGGAAACAAAACAAAGAAGATACACAATACAATAGAGACAAATTTACGTGGTTCACCCAATGTGGGCTACGTCCACCAGAGAAATTTGCAGGTCCTTCCTTTATTATTATCCAGTATATGAAGGGATACAACCTACAACGTAACTTCCTCTTCTTTCTCTCACAGTCTCCTATCTCAGAATACAATATTCGCCATCAATCATAGCTGCAATACATTTCCCTCATAAAAGAGGGTTGCCTTCTAGGGAAAAAAACCTTAACATAATCTCTATCATTAGATCTGCAACCTTATAATGAATGGTCCAGATTTACAATGAAATTACAATATACATTTACAAGGAAACTTTTCCTTCCGGGCCTTCGCCCCCGAACCCCCACTGGGGGCCCCCTTGCCCCCAAACCCCCTAGTCAGGAAGATAGCCCCCCCGGACCCTACAGAGGGGGTACCCCCCCTCTGCACTCCCTTGTGTGGAAGAGTGTACATACTTCTGGGGTGTAAATACTTCATGGGGTATAAACATGGCTGAAAGTAAAAGATCTCTGAATCAAGAAGATAATTAGGCTCAATAGCCAACAATCTCCCACTTGGAGACTGATCTCAACAACTCCACCACTGCAGTATATGCTGGACTTTGAACCTTCTTGGACCTGGAAAGTTTCTCATCTTCATCTTCATTCTTGAAGACCAACTGAAATTGAGCAGGAACTTAGTTTCTCCCTAGTTACTCCCTTTGTTAACATGTCTGTAGGATTCTGGCTAGTGTGTATCTTTTCCAACTTCAAATGTCCATCTTCCAAGGTGGATCGTATGAAGTGGAACCTCAAATGTATATTCTTAGTCTTTGAATGGAAGGCTGAGTTCTTTGCAATATAAATGGCACTCTCACTGTCACAATACAACCTGTTATTCTCTTGCTTCTTTCCCATTTCCTCCATAAACCTCTGTAACCAAATCATCTCTTTACTAGCCTCTATAGAAACAACATATTCTACCTCTTTTGTTGAAAGTGCAACAACCTTTTATAGTTTTGAAATCCAACTTACTGTTGTTCCACCTATAGTAAACACATACCCTATGGTACTCCTCCTACTATCTTTATCACCTGCCATATTTGAATCAACATATCCTTGTAGAACAGTTTTTGAACCTCCAAAACATAATGCATGATTAGTAGTACTTCTCAAGTATCTGAGAATCCACTTTACTACCTCCCAATGTTCTTTACCTATATTATTCATATATCTACTCATCACTCCCACTGTATGTGCAATATCTGGTCTTGTGCAAACCATTGCATACATCAAGCTGCCAACTGTTGATGAATATGGGACCCTGGACATGTATTCTATCTCCTCTTGTGTCTTGGGACACATTTCATTAGTTAATTTGAAATGGCTGTCCAAAGGTGTACTAATTGGTTTTGCATTCTGCAATCTAAACCTCTCCAACACCTTCTCTGTGTACTCACCCTGAGACAATGTCAGTTTGCAATTTTTCCTGTCTCTTGTTATTCTCATACCAAGGATTTTCTTTGCAGCACCCAAATCCTTCATCGCAAATGAATTGGCTAATTTCTTCTTGAGAACATTTATATCCTGCATATTAGACACTACAACAAGCATGTCATATACATACAATAACAAGATAATAAAGCTTCCATTTTCTAGCTTTTTAAAATAAACACAGTGATCAAAATGACATCTACTATAACCCTGTTCTGTCATAAACCTGTCAAACTTCATATACCACTGCGTTGGATCTTTCTTTAGGCCATATAATCTCTTCTTCAACCTGTATACCAAATTCCCCTTCTCTTTGACCTCATACCCCTATGGCTACTCCATATAAATCTCTTCCTCCAAATCCCCATGGAGAAAGGTTGTTTTTACATCTAACTATTCAAGATGCAAATATTCTATTGCCACAAGACTTAAAATAGTTCTAATTGAAGTCATTTTAACAACAGGAGAAAATATTTCATCAAAATCTATACCTTTCTTTTGTGCAAACCCCTTTACAGCAAGTCTAGCCTTGTACCACTTTTCTCCTCCATCTTCTTCCTTCAACTTGTAAACCCATTTATTTTGCAATGCTCCTTTTCCCGCAGACAACTGAACCAAGTCCCAAGTATGGTTATTTACCAAGGAATCAATTTCCTCTTTCATGCCTTGCTCCCACTTCCTTTTGGTGTCTACCCACATTGCCTCTTCATAACATTCTGGTTCACCAGAATTAGTCAACAATAAATAATACAATGAAGGAGAGTATCGTTTAGAGGGTATACTTAACCTGGTAGATTTTCTAACAACACTTGTAGGTGTTTGAGGTACTTGATGTTCCTGTTGTTGTACATTTTGATTTTCTAGATCCTTTGGAATTTCTTTTTTAGTGATTTGATCAAGCACTGCGTATTCTTGTTTTTCTTTTTCCCGTTTCTTTCCCTGCAACTGATCTTTGTACATGACCTTCTCATTGAATATAAAATCTCTACTCCTAATGATTTTTTTATTTTCATAATCCCATAAGCGATAACCAAAATCATTAACACCATATCCAATAAAGGTACACTTCTTGGATTGTGCCTCAATATTTGTTCTATTTTCTTTATCAATATGGACAAATGCTT
>ML779865.1:2021486-2049781 GCA_009831015.1 Picea engelmannii | reverse complement strand
ACATTGTGGTCCGTTACTATCCTTTAACTCCCTACGTGTGAGTTAATCTAGAAAAAGCAGGAAACTATCCTAGATTGAACATGTGGGCATGTGTGGGCCCGTTACAAACTTTTAAACTCTCCTAGTTTTCTGATCTAAGAAAGAAGAAATTCAAAACACTACTCTAGCTTTGTTGACATGTGGGCATGTATGGGCCCGTTACAAGAATGTGTTTGAAAAAATGAAACTAAGAGGGGTCTCAAAAAAGAGTCGTTGTCCTCTCCTAAAAGTTTTGAAATTTTTTTGTTAAAGGGAGATGAGATCATTTTCGCAATCTTTTTCTGATTCTCAAGGTCGCCTGAGGGCGCGAGAGAAGAGCATACTTAAGATTGTTTACTTGCGACTTCTAGTCCCGAATTGTGAGTTTAGATGTGATTTGATGTTCCACTTAAATTATGAATCAAAACAAGCCATCCACGTGGCAGAAAGMAAAATAAGGGAAAAATGATTTTAATCCTCCTAAGTGCCTATGTTTGACTATCCCCTTTATAAGTTGAGGGGTCTAAGTGGTGCAGTGTTTAGAGCATGCATACATCATTGTTGATAAAGGAAAACTGACTTTCCCCACATCCAACCTTACAATGAAAAAATTTAGGTCCAATGCGCGGCTGTGAGCATGGACAAAGGCGCGTCAGCGCATGCGCGTGCTTTATAACAGAGACCAGGGCACATGCGCGTGTCTGTGTGGTGTCGTACCCACGCGTTTGAGAGAAAAGACCGTTTCTCTCGATTCTGCTGTGAATCGGCCGGTTAACAGGTCGGCGAACGCCGGTTTGAATCCCTGCAAGTTAAAAACAACAAAAGGAAAGCGAATTGAACCCGATTGAGAGAGGATTTGATACCTGGACTCCCCAGTGGAGTCGCCAATCTGTTCTCGGTCAATCTGTCAGTAGGTGAGCAAAAAGGAGACCGTTCTGCATGCCTTGTTGGGTTCACCAAGGCAGAACATCTGTAGCAGCAAGGGTTAACAACAAACGGAAAATAAAAACAGAATACAATCTAACTAACGGCTGTAAGCAAATAACGATTCGAAAATAAAAAAAAACATGAAGCGTGAGTCAAGGGAGTCCGCAATGGTTTCAAAGCTTGATCTATTAGCAAAACCAAAGTACACGCTGAGGGCAGAGATAAAGGTTCCCTATCCCTCCAACGGAAGGTCCTTCGGGGCTCTCAAGCTTGTGCTTTCCTTACAAAATGAGTAGGACAGAAATGAACAGTGAAAGAACTCTGAGTTAGGCCGTGCATGGATGGCTTGTCAAAAGGACTGAGCTCTGAATCTGGACAACGTAACTTTGCTGGGAATTCTCTGCTGAAACAGTGAGTCTCCACGGCTATTTATAGCAATTTCCAGTCGGTCACGTAACCAGCTTCCGGTGTAAACACAGACCTGTTTAGGGTTCGCTTAAGCCATAAATTCGCCGATTTTGCAGAGCCGACCCTGATCCGAGGGTCAAATCACCTCGAGGGCTGGTCCACAGGCGGTCGAGAGGCCGACTTAAGCAATTAATGCGTCGTATTAGCAAATGCGTGGCTTTTTATGTGAACAGTCGCGCGTCGGGTGCGCTCACACGCGCGAAACACGTTTTTGTCCCACGCATACGCGCGCGCATCCTACTGCTGTGAAGCGCCTTTCAATTTTTGGTTACTTTGTATGGTTTTTGACCTTTCTGGAATGCTGTGGACTTAATTCAGTGCCATGAATGACTTCATTGATGTTTTGATGATGTGGAGTTCTTGTTGCCGTGTGCAGACGAAATTTCAGTGGTAACACATTGTCACCCAAATGAACCTGTCCAAAATCACCTTGAACATAATCTAGAAAATGTTTCCTACGGGGTGTGGCATGAAATGAAGCCCCTGAATCTACTACCCAGGTCTCAAAAATATTATCTATAGAAAGAATCAAAGCATCTTGTAACACATCACCTATTACATTTGCTTCCTGATTTCTCTCCTGCTATCCATCTCTTTGTTTCTTTGGAGCTCTGTAGTCTTTCTTCAGATGTCCTTTCTTCCCACAATTCCAACACTCTATCTTTCCAATTCTGGATTTGGATCTTCCCTTCGTATAATTCCCATGGTTCCCGAAACCCTTTCCTCTATCCTTTTGTCATCCCCTGTTCTCCATGTTCAACACATTTCTTGATGTCTCGCATGTGATTTTCCGTCACATTTCCTCACTAAGGACAACACCAACAAGATCATCAAATTTTAAAGTATTTGAACTAGAGACAGAGTTACTTACAGCCATGACCAAGCCATTCCATCTTTCTGGCAATGAGCACAATATTAAAAGAGCCTTGACCTCATCATCAAAGTCCACTTTTACAGAACTTAGTTGATTAGTAACTGTATTAAAATCATTTAAATGATTCGCAAAAAACCCACCTTCCGACATCTTCATATTAAATAATCTCTTCATTAGAAATACCTTATTGGACACCGATGATTTTTCATACAATTTGGCCAATGCGTCCATCAAACCCTTCGTTGTATTTTATTTGGAAATATTGAAATCCACCGACGCTACTAAGCTCAGCTGTATCGTTTGTTATAACCCTAAATTGCACCACACATGCTTACCGGGCATCAGGCCAACTCATATCCCTTCTTTTCCAAAACACTGCTGAACAACTCTTTGAAAATCCTCTTGTATAAAGGCCAACACACCCTAATACATTACTGCACGCGTGTACACGCTGGTTGACCCAAAACAATCCATGTGGACTGACAAAAGCATGAAAAAAGGAAAGTTGTCGATGGAACAAAAAGCTATGGGCAGAGTTTCTTTGCTATATTTTTCCTCTTCCAAATGGGACCCCTGAGTTCCTTCTAGCCTATAAAAGAAGGGGTAGGGGTCCCATTTGGAAGAGGAAAAATATAGCAAAGAAACTCTGCCCATAGCTTTTTGTTCCGTCGACAACTTTTCTTTTTTCATGCTTTTGTTGGTCCACGTGGGTTGTTTTGGGTCAGCCAGCATGTACACACATGCAGTAATGTATCAGGGTGCGTGGGCCTTTATACAAGAGGATTTTCAAAGAGTTTTTCAACAGTGTTTTGGAAAAGAAGGGATATGAGTTGGCCTGATGCCAGGTAAGCATGTGTGGTGCAATTTAGGGTTATCACATCATTCCTAGATCCTTTCTGTCAAGAATCTCCCATTTTTCATCCTTCATAGCCATCAAATTCTTTGCTATTCCACCCAATGGTAGGAATACATCCTTTTGATATAAATAGTCTTCCATCTACATCTTCCATAATTGGTAGTTTTGGCCGTTAAATTTCTCGACCCTAAAATTTCCATCTTCCAACATTGCTCCCACTTGAACTAGGAGCCTTCTTTTCCTGCGAGTTACCTTTCTCTCTAATACCAGTTGTTAGAAAAACAGGACCGTGGAGCAATAAAATAAAACAAATGCGGAAACAAAACATAGAAGATACACAATACAATAGAGACAGATTTACGTGGTTCACCCAGTGTGGGCTACGTCCACCAGAGAAATTGCCAGGTCCTTCCTTTATTATTATCCAACATATGAAGGGATACAACCTACAAAAAACCCGCTGTAACTTCCTCTTCTTTCTCTCACAGTCTTCTATCTCATAATACAATATTCACCATCAATCATAGCCGCAACACATTTACCTCATAAAAGAGGGTTTCCTTCTAGGGAAAAAAACCCTAACATAATCTCTATCATTAGATCTGTGACCTTATAATGAACGATCCAGATTTACAATGAAATTACAATATACATTTACAAGGAAAATTTTCCTTCGAGGTCTTTGCCCCCAAACCCCCGCTGGGGGATCGCTTGCCCCCAGACCCCCCGGACCCTGTAGAGTGGGTACCCCACCTCTGCACTCCCCCGCATGGAAGAGTGTACATACTTCTGGGGTGTAAATACTTCATGGGGTATAAACACGATTGAAAGTAAAAGACCTCTGAATCAGGAAGATAATCAGGCTCCACAACCAACACTTGGAACATGAACATAGGCCTCATAGCCAAATACCTTGAGATGTGTGAGAGAAGGTGTCTTACCAATCCATACCTCTTGTGGAGTCTTGTCATCCAGTGCTAATGCGGGTGATATTTTCACTAAGTAACATGCAATACCCACTGCCTCTGCCGAGAATTCTTTCCCTAACCCGACACCACTGAGCATGCACCTTGTGTTTTCCATCAACATCCTATTCATCCTTTCTGCAACTCCATTCTGCTGAGGTGTATATGGATTATTCTTCTTCCTTGATATAACACACTTCTTACAGAATTATTCAAATTCATTCTTGTATAACTCTCCGCCATTATATGTCCTCAACGCCTTATTTCTTTTCTCAGTTTGATTCTCAAAAAGAGCCTTAAACTCTTTAAACCTATCAAAAACTTTAGATTTCTTCCTGAGGAAATATGTTAGGTAGCTAGAGAGGTAGTGGGGGGGCCCAGAGGGCCCATAATGATAATAGTGGAGGACATTCAATGTAAGGTGGACTAGGTCCACTGTATTATTAAATAAGGCCCACTATAGTAGTTATATAACAAATGATTAGTTAGATATAATAAATATAAGAGGACCTCTTAGAAGGTTCTACTTCTAGAAGATTCCTCCTCTAGAATGTTCTTAGGTGATGGTATCACTATATAAAAGTGTTCAAGCAATGTAATGGGACATGAAGAGATTTATTTTATTGTGAGTTGTAGCTCAATAGGAGGATGCCCCCTCGAAGAGGCAAGTGAACAGGAGATGATCCCTTCCATAATAGGATCCATTGTATGGTGTTGCCCTACCTCAAGGGTTTGGTAATAATAAAGTGTAGTTTCTTTTATCTTTCTCTTTGGATATATTGTGTATGCATTATTTGTGGTGATTATATTTTTAGATCTTTTCAGGTACTTAACAATTGGTATCATAGCACTTTCCTTGGCCAAAGAAGGGAAGGAATGTTTTGTTCTTTTTGTAGAAATTTTCTAGGAAAGAAAAAGAGGGAGACGAACTTAAGGTTCATATATGAATCTTTACAAGATTAATTTGGAGAGAAAATTGGGTATTTGAATTCCTCTCGGAAAAATACCCAATTTCAAAAACAAAATCGGCCGAAACGGAGTCCAGGAAGTGAAGTTATGAGCATTTTAAATTCAATAGTTTTTCAGGGTTTTTTCCGAAAAAAGCCGCGATTTTCTGCCATAATTTATTGTTCTTGTTTTTTGGAGTTTTTCATGACAGTAGTGGGACTGTATAGATAATAATTTTTCATAGGGTTATTAAATGGTTATTTCCTCTCAAACCCTCAAATAAATCCTACAAATTACTGAAGCATTCAAATCTCAATTGTATGACACATTGAATGACAACTTGGATAAATTTGTAGATGGCCTCACACATGACCTCAATGATAGTTTCATATTATTCAAGATTCATTGGATAACATGCAGGATATATTTCTTATGGAGGAAATCATGGATGGATATAATTAAGAAATATATTCTTGGTATGATTTTGAGGCCAATTGCGATGATTGGTATATGGATAGTTGTCATTTCTAGGATGACAACCACTTCCATACTTTATTTGATGACTCTAAACCACCTTCTGTAGAGAAAATCAATGTCCCGCATCAGGAACTAGTTATGATTAACAATGTCCAACCTGCATATTCTACAATGGTATTTTTCCTTTCAGATTCAACTTTGAACCTTTCCCACTATGTGGATGAATATTCTTATTTGGATCCACATGATAGGTGTCAGTATTGGGAGAATCATTTTCAATTAGTTATTGGGTGCTGATATCTTTCGTGTGGATTTCACATGAGAACTTGGACATGGAACCCTGGTTTATAAGGGCGGTTGGACTACTTCAACATGGTGGCTTTGATTTCTCAATCGGACCTTGGTTCTCCAGTCTACTTCATCACTATGGTTCAAACTTATCCATGGGACCTGGTTCTCTAGTCTACTTCAACACTATGGTCCACACTTATCCATGGGACCTTGGTATGTGGTTGTACATCAAGCATTGCGGAGAATGCTTTCATAATGGGGATGGAATGTTAGGTAGTTAGAGAGGTAGTGGGGGGTCCCAGAGGGCCCATAATGATAATAATGGAGGCCATTCAATGTAAGGTGGACTAGGTCCACTATATTATAAAATAAGGCCTACTATTGTAGTTAGATAAAAAATGAGTAGTTAGATATAATATAGGAGGATGCCCCCTCGAAGAGGAAAGTGAACAGGAGATGATCCCTTCCATAATAGGATCCATTGTATGGTGTTGCCCTACCTCAAGGGTTTGGTAATAATAAAGTGTGGTTTCTTCTATATTGCTCTGTGGATCTATTGTGTATTTAGTATCTATGGTGATTACATTTGTAGATCTATTCAGGTACTTAACAAAATATATCCAAGTATTCCTCGAGAATTGATCTATAAATGAGACATAGTACACAGATTTTGCCAATGATGGAATCGACACAGGTCCAAACACAACACTGTGAAATAGTTGTAAAATTCCTTCCTCCCTTGTTGCACCATAGGGGAATCTTACCCAATTATGCTTCCCATATACACAATGTTCATAGAAATCAAAATCTAGAGAGCAGTTAGACATACCTTCAACCATACCTTTACCATGTAGTAGTCGAAGACCCTTCTCTACGATATTCCTAGTCTTTGATGCCACAACATAACCTTTTATCTAGAGACTATAGGAGTTATTTATTCTTCAATTCCAATATGAGGAAAAATGGAACTATTACACCCATCACTAATAGTGCTTCCTTCCAACTTACACAAAGTTCCAAACTGAACTCCCTTCAACAACACCATTTCTACTCAAACCATCATGTATGTTTCCTTTTCAAATATTGTTTTTGAACCTACATCGTCCATTTTGATTAGATAAATCAAATTTCTGGCCAATCCTAGGATGTACAAAACACTGGGTAGTGTTCTAGTCCTTCCATATATGGGCCTCAACTTGACTTTTCCTCAACCTATGATTTTGGTTGTCGTTTCATCACTTAAGAAAACATTACCTCCATCATACCTTTCATATTCAGAGAACCACTCTCTGTGGGGATTCATATGAAAGGATGCACCCAAGTCAACCAACCATGCCTCATGATCTACATGTGTTCTTGAAGAAGCCAAGTACACAATCCCTCCTTCTTCCTTGGAGGTATTTTTTTCTGTAGAAGGATATTCTTAAGATCCCTTCTTTTTCTCAACTTTGGATCTACACTACTTCTTGTAGTGCCCTTATTTTCCACATCTCCAACATACCTTCACAAAATTTCCAGGAGACTTAGATATTCCCTTAGTCTTAGATCTCCCACTTGAGGACTTAGATCTATTTCTTTCCTAGGAGCATCCTCTTGCAAGTAATGCCTCTGTTCTCTATCCTTCCATGTTCTTCCATCTCATCTCCTTCGAAAATAAGGATGAGACCACTTTATCAAACTTCAAGGAAGTTTTATTACTACCTATGGCGACAACTAGACTATCCCATGAGTATGGTAAAGAGAACAATAAAATTATACACTTATTGTCATTTGAAATTTTAATCTCAAAACATACTAACTGACTTACCACAATATTGAAGGCATTAAAATGCTCTGCCATCGAGTCTCCATTTCTCATCCTTAGGTTATACAACTTCTTTCTTAAGAATAGTTTATTTACTAGGGACTTAAACTACTACAACTTCTCCAACTTATCCCATAAATATTTGGTTGTAGCTTCCTCTGACACATTCAGTAATACTTAATCTAAGAGACACTATTGGATTGTGCTATTCGACTTCCAATCCAACTTTTTCTAGTCATCTTCTGAAGTTCCTGTAGGTAAAATACTTGGATCCACCATGATCCACTGACCTCTTTCCACCAACATATCTTCCATCTTGATATTCCACAGCTCTAAAAGTTTCCCATTAAACTTCTCGATCTCCATTTTCTAATTGCTCGCCATTTCTTTTCATCTGAAAAAACAATACCACAGATCTCCCACTATAACAAGGATTATCACAATCCCGAGACAAACCGAGCCAAACCCTTAACCACAAATGCATCCCCATGAAGCCAACAAAGCTTTGATACCAAATGTAGATTTTAAACTTGTACAATATTTTACTGCAAACAAATTTTCAATAAAAGAACAGAAAAGATACAATGGCCAATACACACATTACACAAATATTTTTTCCCTAGAAAACCAAATCGGGAAAACCAACATATTCTATATTCATTCACAATGATACATTGTTTACAATACAATATACATATATTAGCCAACGAAATTGAAAACCCTAACCCAATGACCTGGATTAGTCAACAACCCTAATTCCTTAACTAGAAATAGAAAACCATTGGAAAAAACCATTTGCCAAAAATCCACCCAACAATGGACACAAAAAACAAGGAAAAAATGCAACATGTTTCCTAACACTAGATCTAGTCATACAAAGAATATAACACATACCCAACAAAAAAGAGGGGGAAGAATAATTAATACCTGGAAATGAAATTGGTGTAGAAGATATGGAGATTGACATGAATGTTGAAGAGATAGAGGTTGCAGGTGAGGAACAAAGACTACTTGAGAGTAGAACAGTCACAAGAGAAATGGATACCCAAGATCTGATTATATTTGAATAATATTCCCTTACCATGCATTGTGTTGTATTCAATATAAATTCAAGAAAATTAATCATTGAAAAAGTAAAGTCAAAGAATAAGAAAATTCATGAGAAGTGGAATTCAAAACTTGATTTTAAGGGGGTTCCACCCTCTAAAGTCATGGAATTCCATGAGACCATGGGGGAAGCCATGCAATGTTCAATTGGAGATTTAGAAAATGAGAATGGAATTTTGAAGGAAAGAGTAAGAGAATCAGAAATTTCCTTGATGCCACCACCTTTGTTTTCCAGTCCCATCACCATTATACAACCATCGAAGACCCTAGATTATAGACCAGAATCGAGCTGGATATTGAAAGGAATGTGAATTTTAATAGCTTCCATAAGGAAATATGTTAGTGAAAACATCTAGAAAATAATCTCTTTGATTATTGAAACTTGGGATTTGGAAACCAACTCAGTCTCTTTGGGTTCAAGGATCACGCACTTCAAGCAATATCTCCAATCAAAAATGCAAAAAAATGAAGAGTTTTATAAAGGAGTCGTCGCTACTTTCAACGAAAGGGTTTCAAGCCTTACTGAATCTCAATGAAAGGAGGATTTTCTTTCGACACTACGTTTAAAGAAATTAAAAGCATGATATGTTAAGAGAATTAAATGTTTAAGAGAAAATTTAGCAGAATGTGATGCCATTAGCTCAAAAAGAGATAAATGATTCTCAAAGTTAGTTGATTTAAAATTAGTTGGGTCAACTAAAGACATGGAGGACCCACATTTAATCATGAACTCAATACTTATATCCAAAGAAAAAATGAAAGAAAAGTTGGACTCCCTAAAAGTCTCATCAACAGAAAATTCTAACAGCTTGACTGAATGCTCGGAGAGAAAAGTAGAGGGGTGGATTGTTCATTATGTAAACAAGGATGATGACATCAAAGATACCCTCCACCAAATCATGATGTAGTTTAAATATCTCCAAAAATAATTATTCGATATCAAAGTTATACAAGGGATAATGGTTGCACCCATGAGAGAATACATTGAAAATTGGTTAGAGAATGCTTTAATCAAAATAACAAAATTAGATAAGGAAAAAACAATAACAATCGTTCAAGAAGTTCCAACCAAAGAAATTATAAAAGACATTCCAGCTAACAAATGAGCCATCAAGAGAATCCATCACTATAAGTCAAGTTGTCATTTTCATAATTTCTCATCCTCCTTCTCATTTAGAAATCATCCAACACATGTATTTTCATTCAAATAAAACTTGTATCCAATTTCTATTTGTTTCTCTCTTTTCTTCCTGGTCAAGGTCTTCCTCTTAAAGGTCCACGAGATCCCAATCTCAGTCCATTTGGAAAAACACATTTTATTTTATTGGACACTTTACATTTCATTGTCAAACTAGACACTTATTTTTTGAGTTCCCTGTAGAACTATTTTGGGGCATAGCTCTAATGATTTCTCAGATTTTGAGATTTTTGAGGATGATATTTTTGGAGTGTTCTCATCATAATCCTTTTCAGTTTTAAATGCAATACTCATTTAAAGTTCTCTTCATAGTGTTCTTATATCTTTTTTTCTTCTTATGACATGACCAATATTTCCTATATTTTGATGGATGTGAGAAACATGATAATCTTATATGTTATTGCATTTATTTTTGTATAATATTGTAAATATATTGTATTTATTTCTTGGACAAGTTCATGGTCCCCTTCTCAGAATTTTTTTTTGTGATTATACTCTTTGTTAAAACTGTATTTTCATAATTTTTGTAATATAATTATAGAGGAGCACCACCTCTTTAAAAACGCAAGGGGATTTATCTTCATGATGTTGTTGTTGAGATCTTGAACAATTTCAATCATCAACAAGCACCAAGCAAGCAACTAGTGATAGACAAGTGACATCATCTATGTCCCAAAGAAAATGGGATGATCATGTGAATGACATATATTCAAGAAGCATGAGTATATGCCATCATTGTCCAAGGAAATCCACTAGAAGAACTCATGCAAGTTTAGGGATAGAGAGTAGCCCAATTCTATCTCGTGTGAGGAGGCAGAGAAGAAATCCTGAGGAAGAAATCTTGTAAGGTGAACTCAGGAGAATCAAGCCACCAAATTTCAATGGTAAGCACAGGAAGGGAGAAGAGGTCGAGGCATGACTGTTTTAAATGAAGAAATATTTCTAGTTGCATGATTACTCCTCAAGGGTAGAAGCTAGAATTTCAACCTACCCCTTGCAATGAAAGGTAGCCATGTGGTGGGATCAGCTTAAGAAAGCCAAACACCTTGATGAGAATAAGGTCTCATGGATTAATTTCAAAGGATATTTCCAAGAAAAATATTTTTCTGAGCATTACTATGAAAGGAAGATGAAAGAGTCTTTGAACTCAAGTTGAGAAGCATGACAATCGATGAATATGTGGAATTCATAAAGGATGAGAAAGTCATAATTCAAAGGTTTCTAAGTGGGTTACCCTCTTTCTACAATGACAAGATACAATATGATAGCCCCAATACTTTGGAGGAGGCCATAAGGATAGAAAATCATGTTTATGAGCAGAGCATAGAAAGGCCAGTTTTCCAAAAATCTTGGAATGACAAGATGAATGGTAAAATGGGTCAAAGGCATAAAGGTTTTAAGCCACCCTTTTTTAATAAAAAATCCCAAGCAAATCAACAAGATCAGTTATCCCAAAATGATCACAAAACTGCATATTCATTTAGGAAAAGGCCAAGGAAACATTTTGTACAATGTTGAGGATGTGAGGGAAATCACTTATATAGGGACTACCCACACAAAGGAGAAAGAATGAGGATTTTCCATGACATTGAAGAGTTTGAAACAATTGAAGACATGGGAGGAAAATGCAAAGGATTTATGCAACCTTGGACAACAAGCAAGTAGAATATCAATCCCCCATGATTGAAGTAGAAGGTAAGATTGATAACCATCCCTTATCAATTTTAATTGAGTATGGAGCTATCCATAGTTACATAAAATCTAACATTGTTGAAATATTTCACTTGCAAAGGAGTAAGCACAAGAAATCTTGGTTAGATCAATTAGCCATAGGGGCTAAGAGGAAAATCAATGAGATAGTTAAATATTGTCCAATACACATGAATGAACTTATCCCAAAGGTAGATATTAACATCATACCATTGGGTTCATATGATTTTCTAATTGCCATTGATTGGTTGAAAAAAACCATGTTGTCTTAGATTTTACAAGAAAACAATCACATGTCTTGATGAAGAATGGAGGCAAGAAACGGTTCAAGGCATTCCAAGAGTTGTAGTTGTTAGAGATATTTCAACTATGCAATTGAAAAAGAGTTTCAAGAAGGGATGTCATATTTTAGCTTCCCCTATGGAAGAGACAACCAAAGATAAAGTGGAAAGCATTGAATACCATCTAGTCTTGAGGGATTTTGAAGATATTTTTGGGGTGTTGGAACAGGGGCAGACCCAGGGTGGAACTCTAACAATGCACCAACAAACCATAACTGTTGTCCCTTTCGGAAACACCTACGAAGCAAATGAAGTCTCACCTGAAGTAGAAATAGGGGGTTGCATGACACATGTGTCTACAACGAGAGGAAATGAAAAGGGATATTAGAACAACAACACAATGTAACCTAGAGAGTCTTTAACAATCTTACACTTAGCTTTGCAAAGTTAGCTTATACCTTCTATATTTCATATGGAAACAACAATGCAATAACAGTATAATCAGATATCAAATAACACAACATCAACCAAAAAGAACAACAAGATTTACGTGGTTCACCCTCTCTCTAGGGATACATCCACAAAACTGCGTTTCTTGATATATTACATGAAAACATACAATTCTATCTGCACACTTAGCTGTAGATCCTTCTTTCTCTTTCTCTTTCTCTTTCTCTTCCCTCCCTGTGCACCCAGATGCAGGGTTCATCTTCGTACCCAACTGAAGATCCAAAATATAGACTGCTCTTACAACAAAAATACTTCTCTCTCAATATCGCTCTCCTAAAAATTAATAGTAAAACCCTCTCAACTATTCTAGACCTCTATTTATACATTACATGACTCTCAGATAGCCTTAGACCTAAGTATAAGTGTAAAAACCCTAGATCCAAAACCCTAGGTCCAGATGATCCATGTTTTTAGGGCTTCGCCAGCCTGTCCTTCCTTATTTTACATGAGGTGCTCCAAATCATCCGTTTGTGTCTTCTTCCGCTTGTTGAGTTTTCCACGATCCATATTCTTTGATGCTTCATCTTCCTTGATCTTCTCTTTCAAAAAATTTATTTTTATTACTTCATTCCTTATTTTCTTCTTCTTTGACCACTTTGACCCTTCCTCGGTTTGTGTGTCTTCTCGTGTAGTTCATAATTTGTCTTTATTATTCCTTAATATTTGCTTTATTCCTTAATACATAACCAAGGACCAACAGTCCCCCAACACTCACATGTGACTCATCCTGAGTCACTGCAAGATTGAGCCTTCTGTAATACTTCCACTACAGATTGCGCGGAGGAGCCTGTGCTTTATGCTATGTTCCTCCCTATCGTGTGTAGACTGTATTTTATGTGTCTGGTACCCAGTTTAAAATACACCTGGTACCTAGATCCTTCTTCCTGTGCTTTCACTAAGAGGTGCAAGGTAGTTGGTTATCATTGTTGGAAATATTGTCATTGATGTCAACAGTCGATGTGATGATCTATTGTTAATGTTGAATAACCACAGTTGAGATTGTCATTGATGTCAACAGTCAATGTGATGATCTGTTGTTTAATGAAAAATGATATTTTCATTGATGTCAAACAATATATCATTTAAGAAAGAGATGTCAAATAGTGTGCATAGTTCGAAAGAGTGAACAAGAGAAACAAATAATAGAAAGATCAAAATCTCAAAAGGAATAACACATTGCATAGAGAGGAAATCTATGATTATTGTTGATCATGATAGGATAAAAAATGATTCAATGATCAAAAGGTCTGAAGGAAGAACAAATTGTAGATATGTTCTCAGGATCAATGAAAATACTGAACAATTGATCAGTGCGCAGAAAATGTGAGAAGCCTCAGCAGCCATCCGATCAGAATGAGAAGCTCGACAGTCGTCCAATCAAGAGTTTGACCATGTTGATTATCTAATACAATGCACATCGTTCATTTGAGTGACCATGGGCTTGAGGACTATTGAAATATTGTGACCATTGATCTGCTTCAAGAATACCTGCCAGTCTTCGGATCCAGTGGAGCTGCAAGGAGGATAAGCCTAGTAGTTAGTTAAACACTCCAAAGTAGTGAAATGATCTGATCCATTGGATCAAGAGGACACGTGGCAAGTGATTGGAATTTTTCTGACTCACAGATCAGGAAAGTCAAAGACAGTGTTGCATGAACTCGTGAAATGTGAAATCGTGATATGATCTAGACCATTGGATCATGGAGGGTCGTCGACCATCAATCCAACATAAGAGGATATCGAAATATTGGATATTGGGAAATCAGGAGTTGGAAGAAGGGAGGTGTTCTAACCTTTGAAATACCGAAACATGAAATCATGATAATATAAGGACCGTCGATCAGGAGGAGCGACGTGGGTCGTCGAACTGATGAGAGTGGCTTACCAGATTTCAAGAATTCAAAGATTGGAAGTTGAGAGAACGAAGCATGCTTCTTGAAATATCAAAACAAAAATTCGCGATCCAATCCAGACCATTGGATCAAGAGCGAATCCTGGCCATTGAGCCAGAGGACACATGGCATTGGTTTAGCACTTCGCTGACTAGAAAGTCAAATACTGGAAGTGCTAACCTTCCAAATAGCGAAACGCGAAATAGCAATAGAATCGTGGGTTGTCGGATCTTGAAAGCGTTGGATTTGAAACAAGGAAAAATGACACAGTAGACCATGTCATCAAGACACATTGACAGACCACGTCAATAGACAACATCAACTAAGGACACGTGGCACAATAAGACACTGACAAGTGTCAAGTTGATATAGCATTTCAGGCATGTGAAAATCATGAATATGTATGACACATGGCACCCAATAGGCTAGTGACATATCATCAAGTGACGTAAGCGTTTACATTACTCCGGGAGTCCTACTTCGGGATATTTCACCACTAAGAAAATAATCTATAGTCTGAAAGTCTCGAATACTAAAACTCCAAAAGGGACACATGTCAGATGATCCATAGTATCAAGAGTTACCACTTTGAGATTTTTTTGTTGTAAGCAAAAACTCCAACATCACTAATTCCCGAACATCAAAACGCCGAAAGGGACTATTGGAGGTCATGAAGATTTGAAGGAAAAAATGATAAAATCCCGGTAGCCACACATCTCAATGCCTGATTAAGACATAGTTGTTCGATTAAGGAAAGAAAGGATTGGATTAAGGTTTAAGGTGGACCGTTGATCTCTTCCATGGAAGAGACGTGAACCGACTGATCATATCGACGATATCGCAACCAAGAGTTTTGTAAGGAGCAGTGTCTCAAATTCCCAAAGGAAAAAAATCCAAAACCCCATGAGCCGTCCATCTCAGTGGGTAATATGATCCATCTAAACTGACCAACGATATTGTGATCAGGAGATTGGTAATACAGTGGAGTCACGAAGACTCGTAACAGAAAAATACGGAAACCTCGTTAGCCATCCATCGTATCGGGAGAATGAATCATGTCCATTCATTTGATAAGCACTCATACACTTGTCTCTCCTAAGTGTGAGGTCACCACCATTGGTCATATGGTAAAGAAGTTTGAAAGAGCAAATTGTAATGTGTTCCCTATAATTGGTAAAGCCTATGGTTCTATGCCATGGTCATGTGAGATAGTTTGAAGGAAGCACCTTCACAGAATATGGTCTCTGTAAATATAACAAATATTAGGGATAGAGTTTAGAGGATTAAATTGATCCATGACTGTGATCAATTTATGGAAAACCTTCACCGTAAAATAAATAAACATTAATTAAGATTGATTAATCAAAGAGGCACGATGGTTGAAGAATGAACCAATACACAATCATGATTAAAAGAGAATAAATCATGAAAATATGAATAAAGAATAAAAAAGAAAAATGATATTAATTAAAGTTTAGTTTATCATTTTAAATGAAAAGGTACAATGGTTCAAATTAAGGGACACGATGTTTTAAATTTCACACTAGTTTGAAGATTATATAAATGAGAAAAAGTGATGAGAAGAATGTGTCACTATGGTTTATATTAGAAGATCATGAATGGGAGCAATGTCCGAGATGAAGAACTGTTTGTTCTAAAGATGCCTGTCAATGTCTTATTGAAGATCAAGAACAGAAGAATACAGAGCAACCGTTATGCAATCCAATACTTGATACATAAGACCGTACAAGCAAAGGTTGCAGTAGACAAGTATAAATACAACAATGGATGTATGAGTCAAATTCAATGAAGTACATAAGATAATAAATTGCATTATAAACTAAGGGTGGTTGGGTGGTGCAAGGGAAGGTTGAAGCCTGCAGGGGATTTGGTTCTTCCTTTTCAGTTGTAGCTAACTAAACATTGGGTCGTAGCCTCCTACCAGTTGGTGCTGGTGAACAAAGGGAGTTGGTGCTTCCTTGTTAGTTGTGGCTGACTAAATAGGGGGTTGAAGCCTCCTACCAGTTGATGCTGGTGAATGAGGGTGTGGGTGCATCTTTCCAGTTGTAGCTGGCAAATGGGGTGTGGAAGCATCCCTTCAGTTATAGTTGAAGAAACTTGGGGAATGTCTCTCCATCAAGTTGTAGCTTGAAAACAATTTTGTAAAATAAATTTTTATTAATGAGAAAAAAGTTGTTGGTTTTCCCCGTTGGGTTCCATGATAAAGTCTTGTGTTCATAAGGTTTGTTGTTCATCATATATTTCTTAATTGAATAATTAATATGTGTGCTTAATATGTATGAAGATAAAAAGAAAAATTAGGCAATACTGAATCACCCCCCACCCTCTCAGTATTGCTGGATATCACATCAGTCATAATATAGTTTCAACCAGCTCCCATTTACCAAACCATATTTCCATTCTCCATTAAGGGTCTTCAACTATGCAGCTCCTCCTTTTGTGACATAGGCAACTTTGAATGGTCTGAGCCAATGTGTCCTAAAATTCCCTGGATGCTTCATGAACTTGTTTTGATATAACAATACCAAATCTCCTTGCTTAAATGCTTTCTTCTTGATATGCCTGTCATGGTAAGCCTTTTCTCATTCTTTTTGTACCTGCTGATGAAATCCTACAATGAACTGTCTTCCTCTAGTACCATCAACTACACGAGCCTCTCTTGAGAAATGCCAGTGTCATCCATACTTGTAAATGTTGCCATTCTTAAACTAGGAACGAAATATTCCATAGGTACTACTACTTCCTGGCCATAAACTAGCTTAAAGGAAGTATGCATTGTTAATTTCTGCAAGTAGTTCTATAAGCCCATAACACTGCTGGAATTCTTAAATCCCAATCATCTATGTTAATGGTGCAAATATTAGTCAGCGTTGTCTCCAAGATCTTATTGAAGGATTTGACTATGCCATTCACCTGTGGGTGGTATGGAGCGCCCTTATGATGGTGAAGTTCAAACTCCTGAGTCAAGGATTCAATGGTTTTGTTGATGAAGTGTGTGCCTTAATCACTCATAAGGATCTTTGGGCATCCAAATCTAGTTATGATATCCTCAAAAATGAACTGTGCAGCTGTAGCTGCACTACAATCCTTAACTTCTCTTGATTCTTCCCATCTGGTCGAATATTTTGTAGCAGTGATAATGTATCAAGCTCCTGTGTACTTCTCTAGTGGGTTGATAGGTCCTACAAAGTCAATAGCCCATTTCTCAAATTCTTGCAGAGTTAGCTGAGGTGCTAAAGGCATCTCATCCCTTCTAGAAGGATTCCCTATCCTTTGGCATACATTGTATGCTCTGTAGTATTCCTTAGCATCCTTGTGTAAAGTAGGCCACCAGAGGCCAGCTCTGAGAACCTTTTGCATTGTTTCTTTCCTTGCATAATGTCCTCCTATGATGCCTTCATGTGATTCTACAAGAATCAATGGTCTTTCTATATCCATAATGCATCTCCTCAACATCTCATCTAGTCCCATCTTATATAACTGTCCAGCTATAAGTTGAAATCTATAGCGTGGACTACCAATTGTTTCTTCTGAATGACTCTTTATTCATGAGGTGCCATTCCTATGGACAAGAACTAGACTATCTCGAAAAAGTGATCATCGACTTTCCTGATGGCCCACAACTATGCATCTGGTAGTGTATCCACCAAACTAGTAGGGTCCTGTCTATGTTCTAACCTAGATAAGTGGTCAGGTCCTTTATTCATTATTCTTGTATTGACTACAATATCGAAGTCATACTCCTGGAATAATAGTAGCTATCTGCATATTCTTCCCCCCAACACTAGCTTGTTGACCAAGTACTTTAATGCAGAATGATCAATGAACATCTTAAAATGTCCTCCCAATAAGTAGTGTCTAAACTTTTGCAGTGAATACACCATAGCTAAGCTTTCTCTTTCAATGGTAGTATAATTCCTTTCAGATGTAGAAAGATTCCTTCTAGCAAAGGCTATAGGGTGATCAATATCTCCTACACCTGGATATGCTAAAAATTCTCCTAATGCAATGGATGAAGCATCAACATGAACATTGAACTCCTTGTTCTAGTCTGGAAAAACCAAGATAGGCACAGTGACCATTTTCTTCTTTAGCGTGTCGAAGCTCTGTTGGAATTATTATGTCCATTGGAAATTATTTTCCTTCTTTAATAGCTTCTCCATGGGTGCTACTATTTGTACATAACCCTTAATAAAATTCTTACAGTATCCAGTGTGTCCCATTGAAGTGCGCAACTATCTAATCGAAGTGGGAGGAGGTAGATCAACAATGATAGCAATATTGGAAGGATCTACCAACAACCCCTACTTACACACAATGTTCCCTAAAAACACTCCAAAGGGTGAAAATAAAATACACCTTTTCAGATTCAGGGAAATTTGACATTGCTTGCATTTTTCTAACATCGGTCTGAAACATTCAATATGATTTTTTAGTAGGATAAATATAGTCTAATCATCAAAGTATGCTTCCAAAACATTGTGTGAAAAATCCTTAAATGCTTAGACCACCACCCTGGAAAATATGGCTAGTGCATTATTCAAGCCAAAAGGCATCACTATGTACTGAAAATAACCCCATTCTATTGCAAATGTAGTCTTATGCCTGTCTTCCTTAGAAATTATGATCTGCTGATAGCCTAAAAATCCATCTATGAATAAGTAAACTTCTTGTCATCCTACATTATCTAGAACCTCATCAGTAAAAGGTGTAGGAAATGGATCATGTAAACGTGCATCATTCAACTTCCTTATATCTACACAGATTCTGATTTCTCCTAACTTCTTATCTTGGACCACCATAGTGCTGATCCATTCAGATTCTTCAATTGGTTCTATGATTCCTACTTCCAACATTCTATCTAATTCAATATTAACTTTCTTCTTGTACTTGGGATTCAGTCTGTAATGTCTTTGCTTGATAGGTCTTGCATCTTCTCTCAAAGGGATCTTCATTTCTTCCATGGGCCCTTTTATGCCCTTCATGTTTGTGAACTTGGTTGGAAAGAACTCCTGATACTCATTCAATAGTTTTGTGATCTTTATAATAGTAGAATCATCCCAATAGTCTCCAATGTTTTCCATCTTAGGTGCTTTCTCTATTCCAATGTTAACTTTCTTAATTTTGATGGGCTTCCCTACAAAAGGCATTTCAATTCCTGGCCCTTCTATGTCTCTTTGTCCTTCAATTTCTAGAATGTTTACATCTCTAGGGTCATCATCCTCATAAGCATTAATATTATAACAACTCTCTAACCATTGAAGAGGCGCAGTCCATTCATATTCTTCTTGGTCAAGAGGGAGGTTAGTGTTATAACCCTAAATTACACCACACATGCTTACTTGGCATCAAGCCAACTCATATCCCTTCTTTGCCAAAACACTGCTGAACAACTCTTTGAAAATCCTCTTGTATAAAGGCCCACGTGCCCTAATCCATTACTGCACGTGTGTACATGCTGGCTGATCCAAAACAACCCACGTGGACCGACAAAAGCATGAAAAAAAGGAAAGTTGCCAATGGAACAAAAGGCTATGGGTGAGTTAACTGAAACTCTTGGCCATGCATGGCTGAGGGTTCATCCAAATACCTAGCTCCTTCTAGCCTATAAAAGAAGGGATAGGGGTCCCATTTGGAGGAGGAAAAATATAGCAAAGAAACCCTGCCCATTTACGTAATCCCATTGTCCCAACCCTTTATCCTTTCCTTGTGCCAAAGGAGATTCAAAGCAAAGCAGTTGAAGGATAGAAGAAGAGGAGCCCAAGATCAGGTTCGAGGAGCAGTGGCCAGTATCGACTTTTGTAAGTTGACTCATTCTAAGTAATAAAGAGAATGCTTTTCCCATCCCAATTCATGAACTGTTTATAGTTTGATCAATATATGTTTTGATTTCTAAACCGTTAGTATATAAGTAGTATGCATGCATAGTTGTTGCTTGTCTTGGATGTAGGTCAGCTTTGGAAGGAGTATTGCGAACAAGTAATCAAGCAAAACGGAGGATCGACATCAAACACTGGGAATGAGGTAGGTTGATATTTCCATGCATTTACTAAGAAAAGGGGATTTAAATCTAGGGATGAAGGTAGAAAGTAATTTCTATTCGATCATATCTGCATGCAAAGTTTGAACTCTATTTGCTAGTCCGTAGGGTGAGTTTCCCCAACAACAGAATTGGCGACCATACTAGGGAGACTCTCTAGGGTTCCTGGAATTTTATTTAGTTTTTGGGTAGTTTTATTTACTAGTTTTTCTTGCCTATTTTTTCTTTTAGTTTCTGTAAGGTCTAAGCTAGCAGGGAGTCTGGTTTTCCATACCAGCTTTCCCTGTCTTTTGCTTGACTGTGTTTTTCGGGACCCACAGAGGTACATGCGGCCTGCACAAGGTCTGCATGTGTGTACCCGCGCCCTACCCTCTTATAGCCCGGGTGTGAACGCTAGCTATAGAAGTAGCAGTAGCATGTGAAGTTCAAAGAACTTCAGAGGTAGTCATCCTCTTCCATGTCAGAATGACACATTCTCAGGGGGTTTTCTATAACTCTATCTGAGTCTTGTTTGCTGGTAGTCCTATCTCAGATTGTTTTTGCCTTATCATTTTTCCTTACATTATTTTGTTTTCTGTTAAAAAGAGAGTTCAAGCCTTCAAGGGATTCTGGTTATCAATATTAGTGGTCTCTTCCTAGTTTTGGGTTCTCTGTTTTCTTTTTTCTTAGAGTTTAGATATACATGCGGCCTATACAAGGTCATCCCATGTGTACACACACTCTGTCTCTATCCAGTGCGCATTCGCACACATGCTGTTGAAGTGACAGTCACGTTCTTGTACATGATACTTGTTGTTGAGGGTAAGGCATTCATCTTTTCCCTTGACAATAATTATTCCTCTTAGGTGTTTGAATTTCTGTCTGAGCAGTCAGTACCTTAGGATTAATCTTACCCTTAGCTTTCTTTTTCTCATTTAAAAAGTTGTCAGAAAAATAAAAGAATTTTCATGGTTTTTCGACAAGTGTGAGAGTCATTTTCTTTTAAAAAATTGCTAGTGTGTGATTTTTTTTTAATCTGATTCTTTGTGATATGTGATTAGGCCAGAATTGTTTTTCTTGGTTTTTGCTTGTCGATATTTTTCCTTTCTTGCTTTACTATCATTTAAAAAAAAAAAAAAAAACTCTTTTCATTTTCTTGTTTGGTTGAAGAGTTTGTTTTTTCATTATTAGCCAGGGAAAAGTTGTTTATTTCATAAGTTTTTGCAGTTCACTTAGATCATAAGTAGCTCGTAGTCGAGTGAAATTCCTTTGAGTTTGTTGTCCAAAATCCTAGAAAAGTTAAAATTTTTTTCTTTTTTTTGAAAAGTTGTTGAAATTTTGCATTAAGTAAAAGTTTTGTTTCCATATTTTTTATTCATTCATTGATTTTGTCTTCTTCACATCATCAATTTCACCTTCATACCCATTGACATAAGACAATGCCATAAAAATAACACTAAATTTAAAATCTACTAGACTTTTAAGTTTTTAGGGTTCACCAACTAGTTCAGGATTAGGGCCTTGGATTAGGTTGGAGAGGAAACTCTTCAATGCCATTTTTAAAACAAACATTGGAGTCTGAGTTAGGGAGTGTCTAAGTCCAATGTTGTGAAAGTTATCCAAGACCCCCCTCTAACATAGGGGATAAACACGAGGTCGCATGCTGAAAGGTAGCAGAGATAACCCCTCCAAAACTGGACCAATCGTAGTGGAGAACACATATAGAGGGCTTGTTTTGGGATTCCATCGTTTGCACTTGCCACGAGGCTTCATGGGTCTCGAATCCATTCGAGGTCCTCAGTTGTCTTTCAAACCATTTTCTCTCGATACCCTTGACAGGTTTTGGGCTCGATACCCTGCTCATTGTGGTCTACCCGACTTTCGACTGTACCCGCCTGGTGACTGTTCGCGCACTGGCAACCTAGTTGCCAATATTTTTAGGGACATACATAGGTGACTGTGGGGGTATACCACGGTACCTAGAATAGACATCGGGCCACACTTTTCAGAGTATACCCAAAGAGTGCTTCCGTGTTTGAGTTGCACTTTCACCGGTAAGTCACTCTAGTGTTGGTTGTTGTAACTGTTCTTCCAATTAATTTAGTGTTTGCTTGTCTTATCTTCTAGGAACTTTTTTAGCGTGTGTTACTTTTGAACTTTTAGACTACCTTAGAGTGTCTTGGATCTTCTCACATAGTGGAGGATCCTGAGCTCTGTCGGTCACGAAGGCTTCTTGTCCTGCCGCCGATTACACTAGAGCCACCCCCGCACCATTAAGGTGAAAGCTAGACCAACAAGGGTCTTTTGAAGTGACCGGGTTACAACCCATTGTGCCCAAACAAACCCCGTAGGAATCGACCATTTTTTACCTTGAAGCAACTGCTCTTGGCTTGGTTGAAACCCCACCCACTGATTTCTTGGCACCTTTCATTGTACAAATTCTATTTTACAAGCGCCAGACAATGTCGCACACAACAATGGAAACAAATGTTGTTACTCCTTCTGGGAATTCTTCAATTCCCACCACAGTTGTCACCATAGGAGAGATTTCATATCCTAACCCACCATCATCGATCTGAGCCACCATGGTCTCGACTGCAACTACTTCGCACAGTGGTTTGATTCCGTCTTTGGCAGCAGCCACAACCCCTTTTACACCAAGTGCGTCAGGCCCTCCTTTCTCATACGGGATGCCTAGTTTGGGTACAAGTCCTATAATTTCCTACTCTACTTTACAGACTTTGGGTCTAGGGGCAGGGATCTCTAACACTCCTCTGCAAGGTCACATGGGGGGCACTCTTGCTCCTTTTAATGCTTTCCCTTACGGAGGAGGTCATATCCCTCCTTCGTCCCCTTCACTCGGTGGCTCGCATCAACAATCTGCTGGGCAAACTACACACAATAGTTTATTTGGAGCGAGGAGTCAAGGACCACCTTCGCATAGTATGCTGGTAGGTTCGACACCTTTTTCTTGGAACAGAACATTTGGTTACAACACCTTCTCATCAACCGCTTTCCTGAATGGGGCAACCCCATTTTTGGACAATCTACTCCTGTGCAGGGTACTATTTCCTCACAGGGGGCAAACCTAGTAGGACCTTGGAATTTAGGGTAGGGATCCGTTCCCTCATCTGGAATGCCGATCTGGGGTACTTCTTTCCACAATCAATGGAACCTTGAACAAACTACTATGCCTATCCCCATGGGACTGGCATGGGGTAATCCTTCCCAAAGTCCTTCGAATATAATGCATGCCCAACCATCTATGTCCTATTTGGGAAACTAGCCGATGATGTCTCCACATATGAAAAAACCTTACACTGGCCAAGGCCATGGTTTCTACCAGAATTCGGGACAACAACTAAAATTTTCCTGGCAACCCGGTGCCAGTCAAACTCCAGACCCCTTTTTCCCATGTTATTAGCAACAATCCAAACTACCATTCCTGGCGACTTTACACCTGCCAGATTTGACAAGGTTGTTGAATGACGCTATTTGTCACACTCCGCATTGGCTTCCTATGCTGACGAAGTTTCTTTCGCACATTCCAATGTTTGAAGCCAAGCCTAATGAAGATCCAAGAGATCATGTGACTACCTTCCATATTTGGTGCTCATCTAACTCATTGAAAGATGACTCCATACAGTTGCGATTGTTTCAACGTACTCTCATTGGGAGTGTCGTGAAATAGTACATTGAGCTCGATCACTCAAGATACTCTTCTTTTGGCGAACTGGCGATGGATTTCCTGAACCATTTCCAGTTACCTATGAGATACGACGCTGGCACAGAGCTACTCGCCAATTTTGAAAAGACAATAGCGGACCATATCTTTGATCACATCTGAGAATGGAGACGCCGGAAGAGTTTAATCAAGGTACTAGTCCCACCAACATTCCTGCTTGAGTGGTTCCCTAAGTCTTTGGTCCCGCAGTTATCCAAAGACATTGCGATGTCAGGAGTTTTCTCTGAAGAAGACGCCATCATGAGGGCTCAACAGTTTAAGCTCATCTATTCTCAGTCTAGTTTATTATACAACATCTTGCCAGATGTGCCACGTTCAATACTAGATAAAACTAGATAGAGAGCTGGACCACATGCCGATGGTATTGATGGTTCAACACAAACAAATCCTGTTGAGCAACTGATGTAGCAATTGCAACAATTGTTGATACAACACACAACAACTATCCAAACTACTGCTTTGGCTGCTCCCCCTACCAAAATTTTGGATGTACACACAGTGCAGTCGATTAACCCAAAGGCCACCCAACAACCTGAAGGGAAGAAAAAACAATGAAAGAAGGGTAAGTGGGATAAAAAACCCACTGATAATGTTGGCGGGGACAACACTGAAAAATAGAAGGCGAGGTATCCATGCAACCTGTGCGCGGAAGACCACCTGACACATCTATGTCCTCGACTTGCAGAGGCCCAAAAATTTGTCATGCAACAACAACAGGCGGTGTTGACTAATCCATTTCAACATGGGAAAAATCTAACTCAAGCCTCTGCAAGCACAGAAGGGGGTAACCAAGAAACCTGCCTGCCTGCGAACAACCCCGCATCTACAAACGTATATATGGTAAAGGGTTATGCCTTTATATCGACTAGAGCACATGACTATAGTAAACCAAGCACTTCTGAGAAGGGTAAAGAAGATGAAATCCCATCTCTTCCTCTACATATTGAGAAGATGTTGGGTGCAACAATGAAACGCATTCCCAAAGGCACATTCAAAAAATATTCTCTTAACCCAAATGCAAGGGCCACCCAGAACTACTCTGTGGTGGAAGATTTATCACAAACCCCTTGTGCGATGTCCACTTTGGAGGTCCTCCAAAGCTACCCTTCTCAGAGGAAAGCCTTGTTAACTGCTTTAGGATCTACCGAGACTTGTAATCCGGGTACAATCATGTTGGATACAATCGACTTAAAATCTTGTCTGCCTTACCATGTAGCATTTCAGATAGTAGTGGCTTATCCCACAAAAAAATTTACTTGGAATATTTTCCGCACGATGGTTGATGAGGGTGCCTCGACATGCGTTATGTTGTTGGCATGATGGAAGGCCATTGGCCAGCCCATTTTGTCTCCTTCACCTACTCTCCTCACCGCTTTCGATGATTGTTCGTTCCGACCAAATGGTATCATTCCTTCTTTCCCCGTGCAGTTAGGAGGGAAGACTGTGTGTGTTGAAGTAGAGGTAGTCGACGCTCCCCTCGACTATAACCTCTTGTTAGGATGGATTTGGACTTATTCTATGCAAGATGTGGTTGCTACAGTTTTCCGGGTCTTGTTATTTCCACAGGAGGGTCGGACAGTGACCATCGATCAATTGTCTTTCTCCAGACCTGACCTAGCTTTGGGGGCATCCACAGTCCCGATGATTGATAATCCTCAACCAGGTGTTGTCAACGTAGGAGTTGGTTTGTGCCCATCCTTGATGGGTACCTTTGATTACCCACCTCCTCATGGTGATATCAAATTTATATCCAATCACCATAAGGTTGATATTTTTCAATTTTCATCATTTCACATGACTTACTTTGAGGATCCCTGGATACTTCCTTCCCCATCAGCCCCGTTGGACGTGACAGGGAACGCGGGCATGTCCATGACCTTGTCTGCAACTGAAGTAGCATACTCTTTAGTCCAGTAAGCTCTAGCTAACACTGATCCGACTCCTACACAAGAGTTAGATCCACTTCTCGAGCCTATTTGGGCTCATGGTTCTCTCACTAACACCGATTCGTTAGACTTAGTATTGCCCTCTAACGAAGCAGTAATCAAAGCAATGACTAGTCCAGACAAACCTTGGGAAGATCTTCATCACAGATCATATTTCCTCCCTGAGTTAAGCCGAATCAAAGCAATAGAATTCACCGTGACTATGACTAGAGATAGGTCTTGTCATACTAATCCCTTAGCTACAAACAAGATCTATGCTGAGGGTAATATGGCAACCATTGATGAAACAACACCTATCAATATCTCCAGAACCCCTGGCGTCATAGACAATGTTTTCGTCAGAGCATATAGATCCCCCAAGGAGATGCTAGGCATCGACCCACAAAGAGTCTATCATGAGCTAACTTTTTTGTTTTTCAAGCTCACTTCGATATCTAAAAGCAACATCCGACGAGATTGCATTTATGCTTTTCAATCTCTTCCGGATTAACTGAGAAAAGTAACCATTATGGAGTCTTCTTTAAGCCCTTTTCAGACTCCTTAAAGATGAAAATATTGTCGAGTGACCTTGTTTCTTCACACTCGTTCAATTGGTCTAGAAGAACGTTCCTTAAACGGGTCTTCTTTTAAACCCTTTTCAGACCCTCTAAACATGAAAAGATTGTTGAGCGATCTTGTGGCCTTTCACACTCATTAGACTGAAATTTGAAGTCATGTCTGTCCGGTGATAGGTTACCCCTTTTTCACTCCAGATGGTCAACTGTATGAACAAAGGTATACTCTATGGAACTTCTGTTCTTTAGAAGAGTACTCTCAAGTATAATTTTATCCCTTTTTTGGGCCCGAGGGACTAAAATTACAAAAAAGGAACCCCCACAGAGTCCATAGTTAAGCTCTTTTCAGACTCCCTAAAATTGAAAAGATCGTCGAGTGACCTTATTCTTTCACACTAGTTAAAATGGTCCAGAAGAACATTCCTGACGGAGTCCATAGTTAAGCTTTTTTCAGACTCCTTAAAAGTGAAAAAATGGCCGAGTGATCTTGTCTTTATCACACTCGTTAAAATGGTTTTGAATAGACATCTTGTCAGTGCTAGTTTACCCCTTTTTTGAACCGGCTCGACTATCTTCAAAAAAGGTACCCCAATGGAGTCTACTTTTATGTTTTTTTAGACTCTCTAAATATGAAAAACCACTGAGATTAACTTCTCTGGGCTCGTTACACTTACATCGAAGGATGTTACCATTGTGTGTTTTATCAACTGTGTTTGCATACCTTATATGCCAACCCTGTAACATTTTTCTTCTACGTCTTAACACCTTTGGCCTTCGGAGGATTTTTCCTGAGTGTCATTCTACTAGAACATCAGTCTTGTCCTTGTGCCTCGAGATTGTATGTTTGCAACACTCGTTATTCCTTTGTAATGTAATATTCCTTTATTCTTTTTCCACAAATTATTGAAAAGAAAAAAAAAAATCAAATATACCCCAAAATGAGGAAGGGAAAAGTATTTTCTTTATTGGAAGCATAATGAGTCACCCTTGGATAAAGCACATATATCTATTTGTTCATCAGACTATGGGATGTGGTATGACCTTAGGAATCTTTTCTTGTTATATAGAGTTGTGTCCTCCACCATTTGGTTATCCTTCCAAACATATGGAGAGTTTGTGTTGCCTCCTGCTTCATAGACTTATGTCTAATGCCATGCTTCCTGAGTCTCATCATTTGTCGTGCTATTATCCAAGGGAAGTTTGTCACCATGCCTAAGTCGACCCCTCTACAATATGTCTCTTGTCCTCATGCCCAGCCATATTGAACATCCAATCAAGTCCTTGTCCGAAATCACTGAAGCCTTCAGTCTGGTCATCAAGATTATCAAGTCCATGAATGACGAGCCATCGAAGACCTCTGGGTAGTGCAGTCGTACACTCATATTACACTCCTACCCGAGTTTTGAATATTTTGAAGTTGTTTCTCGAGCTCTGAAGATCTCATCTCCAGTCATCAGGCCGAATCAGCTTTTGGAAGTTGGATATTCTATATGTATATCTTTCTGATTTCGAGATGTAGCTCCACTGTGTATTGTTTGCGGCTACTCTTTATAGTTATTTGACATGGATCTACAATGTATTTGATTGGTAGCCATGGTTCTATTTTATCCCGAGCATGGGTATGCCCGCCTCGGTGAGACATTTGTTATTTTGCAGACGACACCTCCCGGTTCCTGATCCTTGG
>ML779865.1:1965224-1988602 GCA_009831015.1 Picea engelmannii | reverse complement strand
TTGTTACAGGTATGAACTAACTGAGAGGGGGGGGTGAATCAGTTAGTGTAGATTATTAACCATTTCTCTCATTTTTAACTTTGAATCATTAATCTTAGTGGCAGTGAGTCTTTACTGTGAAATCCAGAGTTATAAACATAAAGAAGATAACATAAAGAAAAACAATCACACACAACATTCATTCACAAGTATGAGACACAGATTTTTCAAGAGGAAACCCAACCAGGGAAAAAACCTTGTCTTCTTAAGATGTTCAGCAAGCTCCAACTTCGTTACATCTCATCTTTTATGAGCACCAACTCATAGAGGCTACAACCTCTGATTGCCAGCACCAACTGGCTGAGAGCACCAACTCCCACAGAATCCCAGCACCCACTGGGTGGAAGCACCGACTTCCTTTTACTTCAGCACCAACTGAGTGAAGGCACCAACCTTCAGATTCTACAAGCACCCACTTGCAGAGAAAGAGACATACGTCTCCCTGGCACCACCCTACCACCCTAATTTGCCAAAATAAATATTGCTCCAATTAACTTGTTCATTCTGATATAGCTTGCTTACCCTCTCTGCTGATCTACTCTGTATTCTTCACTGATTCTGATCTGCTGCTCTGCCTCGCTCTCCTCTACAGCCCATTCTCAGCTCCTTCTCCTGTCACACAGGTTCTCCTCCTTCTTTTCTCACATCCATATCTCTCTCTCCCTCTCGCTTCAACAACCATTCATCTCTGTTCCAGCGCATTATATAGATTCACCACATGCAGAGATTTTCCTTGCGTTTCTCAGCTCCAACTCCAGTTTCCCCTTTCTTTCATTCTTTCTTCTGCTTTTCGCATGCCAACATTCTCCCTGATTTTCTGAACTAGCTCTTTGCATGCCTCCTCTACGCATGCCACATCATGCAACACTATGTTCCTCCTGTCTTAACTGCCAGTCTAATTTTAGACTAAAAGTCTTTTTGCTTTTCTCAACTCCAACTACAGTTTCCCTTTCTTTCATTCTTTCTTTTTCTTTTTGCATGCCAGCGTTCTCCCTGATTTTCTGAACTGGCTCTTTGCATGCCTCCTCTATGCATACCACATCATGCAACGCTACATTCCTCCTATATTAACTGCCAGTCTAATTTAGACTGAAAGTCCTTCCACCGTCCAGAGTGATTAGAGAAACCCAACTGTTTCAGCATAGTTTCCAACACTGTGTTTCAGCCCAGCGTTGTGTTTCAGCATATGTATCAGCACTAAGTTTTAACAACTGTTCCAACCCTGTGTTTCAACATATGTACCATTACTGTGTTTCAGCTGTTACAACACTGTGTTTCAGCATAAGTTCCAGCTCTGTTTCAGCATTGTGTTTCTGCATCTGTGATCCAACATTTGTGTTCCAACATCTGTGTTCCAGCATTTGTGTTCCAACATCTGTGTTCTAGCACTTGTGTGTGCTCCATAAACAATCGATTGCCATCAATGATAACCTTAACCATCTGCTTCAGCTTCTGTGTTTCAGCATCTGTGTACCAGCATTTTTGTTCCAGCACTTGTGTTTCAGCGTCTGTGTTTCAGCTTCTGTGTTCCAGCACTTGTGCGTGCTCCATAAACAATCGATTGCCATCAATGATAACCTTAACCATCTGCTTCAGCTTCTGTGTTTTAGCTTCTGTGTTCCAGCATCTTTCAGCGTCTGTGTTTAAGCTTCTCTTGTGTTTCAGCATCTGTGTTTCATCTTCTGTGTTCCAACATTTGTGTTCCAGCATCTGTGTTCTAGCACTTGTGCGTGCTCCATAAACAATCGATTGCCATCAATGACAACCTTGACCATCTGTGTCATCTCTGCTATAGCCATATCTCCAACATATTTTGTGGTGTGCATTAATGCATGCAAGGAAAGACTTGGTGGAGTCCTCACACAAAAATATCATGTTGTATGCTACGAATCCCAAAAATTAAAAGAGCATGAAAGGAATTATGCTACCCATGATCTAGAATTAGCAGCCATTATTCATGCATTCAAAATGTGGAGACATTACTGCTATCACTGAAAAATCATCTGCAACATTGCATGTAAATGGTTAAAGAAACATATCAATTACAACAACAATTAGTCCACCTACAACACCAAAATGCATTCAAAAGGAAAAAAACATACAACTGGGTCAAAAATTGAAATGCACAAATTCACCAAAGGAAGTGTGTGCAGAGTGCACAGTATGCGTAGGCCAACATAGCCCTCAAAGTGCAAAATGTGTGACTATGTACGAGAAAATCCACTCACTTCTATGAATGACACACTTATGGATCTTGTTGGCCCCTCAACTACTTCTGGTCTAACCCCCAACACGGTTTGACACTCATATCTAAGCGAAATCTAGCTTGGGGGCTGGTCAAGGGCTAGAGGGTGCCCTAAAAGGCCCCTTGTTCACACTATGAACCAATTACATTTTTCCATATATGAATGCTATAAATAAGAGCCATGGGTGTGCTAAGAAACCAAGATCTTCATAGTATTGTTATGCTGCAAGAATTCTTCCTTAGGAATCCTCTTTTCTCTTATAAGCCTTCAAGCACCATTAGAATAGGCCATTTCACTCACCTCTTGAGGGAATAGGCATTGTTGTTCTTCACCATTTTCCATTTGTTCCATTGTATGAAGAGCTCTCAATTAGGGAACTCAAGATCCCTCCCAAGGAGGAAGAGGGGACTCATAAGTCCCTATTTTTCTCTACGGTGTTTTTCCTAGTAATCTTTTGATCCAGTGGTAGCATTATGTTGGTCATTGTTTGATTTTCATGGTTCTAAGTTTCTCATGGTTTCTAACATTTACTTATTAGTTGTTTTAATTTTATTTCTTTGTTTAGTCATGTGTTTGGCTTATCTAACCCACTCACAAAACTTCTGTCGTGTCTAGCAGGCTCATATAAACATGCAAGTGTTTTTGTTTTTCTCACCCAAGTGACAAAACCAACACAACATATTGGTGACCATACTAAGGATCGATTTCAAATTCCTCCCTATTTGAGCTTAGAGAGCACTTCATTTTTAATTTTTTTTCTTGCAGGTACCAAAACCGGCCTAGCCCAACCTACCAAAATCAAAATTCAGAGCTGAGGAAGGAGCATTTCACTTGGAAATTTCTCCCCCGACCTGTGACAGTAAGTGCGTGGTTTTTCCTTCCCACATATGCACACTCTTCACACTATGCATGCCACATGGCTCTTTACACTGCACATTGTGTGCCCTCTGTGCACCTATCGAAATTTTAACCCGTGCATAAGTCCATTTTTTTAAATTGTAAGGGTTTTTCTGAATGGTTTGAAGGCCCCTAACCTTCAAATTTTTATTTTCATGCACTTTGTAAGGAAAGTACACTCCACTTAGAGTCCTTTCCCATATGAAATATTAGATAAAATAGGCACTTAGGGGGTAAAAAGAACCAATATTTTCCTCTTTTTCTTTGTTGCCACATGGATGGCTTATTTGGCTTGTAAAATTTTAAGTTGAAGTTCTTTCTCTCATACACCGTCACTTAAAGTGGGACTAGAAGTTAACTTCGACCCTCGAGTATGCTCTTCCCTCATGCCCTAGTGTGATCTTGGGAATCAAAAAGGTGTTTAAAGGTACATTTCATCTCCCTTAACAAAAATATTTAGGAGAGGACAAAGCCCCCCTAGGGTTCCTCTTAGTTTTGTGAAATCATCTTAAAGTTTTGTAAGGGCCCATAAATGCCCACATGTTTCAAACTTAGGATAGTTTGTAAATTGCTTTCCTAGTTTACATGACAATCTAGGGAAGTTTAAAGATAAAAGTAGGGGGCCCATACATTCCCACATGTTTGCAATCTAGGATAGTTTCAAAGCTTTCTTAGTGTAAATAACATTTAGGGAGTTTAAAGGATTTGTAAGGACCCATATGTACACATTGCTAGTTATTTAGGGCTTTAAATATTCCACAAGGTTGTACCAAAATCACATAGTAATCTAGGTAAATAATATTTTTAAGGACCATAGGAAGTCCACATGTTGCAATATCACACTTAACTTATTAAAATCTTGGCACACTTTTTCACTTGCTTGCACACAAAGCCACTCCACACACACATAATTTCTATTTTTTAATAGTGGAGGTTGAAGTAGGTTTTCTCCAAAGGAATTCTGAAACGTCTCACAACTTCTTTGGAAACTATCCACACCCATTTAATTCAAACGAGATTGGTCCACACACCCAATCTCTCATCCCACCACATCTAATTTGTTTTTCTAAAAACACACTAAATTTTCCTCCAAAAGAGTTGCCAAAATAAATTTTTAGTCTAGGTAGGATCTCGGGGGTAGGCATCCAAATAACCCCCCGTTATCAAGTTCTCACATTTTAAAACAATAGAAGTTGAGAAATAGGGAACTTTCAAATCCTCTAAGTCAAGTTTTCCTACACCATAAAGCAGGGAGATACCTGTGAAGGGTCGAAGGCCGAGGTTCAATTGTTCTATGCATCCCTCCTTGAGTCACCCAACTCTTGGAAGGGCATTCAACCCATGACCCATTTCTAAGGAAGCAAAATCTAAATACTACACTTTGACTGAGGTACCTAGTGGCCAAAAATTAGGACATCTACCTAGGTGGTGATCATGGGCTGCAATCACACCTTGATCAGATTTTGTGTGGCTATTGGTAAATATTGCTAGCTCTTTCGAGATATGCACCTTCTACTCCTCATTATAATTGATTACTTCAACCTTCACTAGCTCCTCTTCTAGTGGCTTCAGACCCCACTGTTGAGTTCTATTGGAAGGCCCAATGCTATTTGAGAGGAAGGATGATACATCTTTTAGGACATGAGAAATTGTTTTAATTGTTCCACCATGTGGAAAAAATCAACCTAACCACATGCTTGTTTATTTTACAATTGATTTATGTATGATGCCCATTTGATTACATGCAATTATGAGTTACACTATCTTGTGAAGGTCCAAAATATACAAATATCTTGTTCATTTATTTCTCTCTTATCACCATTTTCACACATTCACTTTTCTAGTCGGAAACCATAGGGGACCCACAAAATCCTTGTCATTCTAGACGCTTGCAGAATATCCCTCATATTCTAGGATGAGTCCCTAGTCTTTCCAACTCATCGACTCAACCATCTTACATCCCTATGAGTGATAATTTTTTGGGATCAAATTTACTTGGTTCCACTTTTCTTGGGTCCAATTCCCAAGTCCATCCATCCACTATTTTTCCTTCACAAGGAGGTGGGGGTCAAACTTCTTCTCAAGGGATAAGTACAAACCCACCAAATATCCATCAAGGGACTGGTCCACTACCTAGACACACAATGGTTGGAACTAATCATCCGCCAAATATCCCTATGTCATACTTGGCATCACTCAACATTCCTGATTTGACCAAACTCACGAATGATCCCATTTTACATGACCCCACATGGCCCAATATGCATACCAAACCACCTTTAGATATTCCAAAATTTTGAAGGAAAATCAGGGGAAGATCCCGCCAACCATGTTATGACCTTCCACTTATGGTTCTCTTCAAACAACATCATGGATGATTCCATCTGCTTAAGGTTATTTCAAAGAGCTCTCATGGGCCCATCAACCAAGTGTTATGTGGATGAAAAATCATGGTCCCACGTTACCTTTGAATAATTGGCTAAATCCTTTTTTTTCTTTTCCAACTACCAATGTATCATGATACTGTCTTAGAGATTCTCTCTGATTTCAAACAAACTACTTCTACCCATATAGCCGACCAGATCCATGAATGGTGTCGGCGACATAGTTTGTGTAAAGAGGAAATGACCAAGGAACAACATCTTGATTGGTTTCTCAAATCACTTGTCTCTGTTATTTCCAAGGATGTAGCATCCACTTTTCCTCAGTCAGAAGAGGGATCCGTCAAGAAGGATCAATAGTTTGACCTCATCTATGCTCAATCATGTTACTTATACACAGTAATTCATCATTCACCCCGAACCATACCATTCGACCAGGACAAACCTAGAATCTCCCATGTTGTGGATGGGTTGATTGGTTATATGAACCATCTCAACACTTAAGGCCACCTGTCACCCACTTATGGTGCACATCCATACGCAAAACCATATGGTGGGATTTATTATTACACTCACCAATAGTCATATCTTTTTTCTCCCCCTCCACCAATGGGTGGACCCTCGCCGATATATCCATGATCATGCGTCCGGCCTCTCAACCAAGTACAGGTTCCCCCTCTACCTCTACATACAAGCTTAGCACTAGTGGAAGCACTTAAACATCCTAAATTCCATATAGATCATCTCCACAAAACAATCCATATTTTATATTTCTTGGTCCTCCACAACTGGTTTCTCCTCCACCAGGAAAACCACAAGACGACATTAACTTTGTTCAACCCTCTCCCATTTAACAACTTTAAACCTTTGAAAAATTGAATATGAAAAATCTGGCCCATCCGCCGAATAATGCCAAGAAGAAAGGGAAAAACTGAAACAATAACAACCTCAGACCAGGAGGAAATAATCCCCAACAAAACCCTACCGTTGGGGGAAACCTGAATCAAGGCAACCAAAAATCCCACGGGGGCAACAATAAAAATCAGCCATGACAAAGGAGGAACAATAACCTCCGGACTAACTTCCCTTTCTACTCTCTGTGGTGAGTATGGAAATTATACATACCATTTCACCCAAATTTATGAATTCAAATAGATGAAAGAATCCATGAACGCACAATGTTCTCCAAAACCACCTATGCCTCAGTAGGCCCCACAACAATATTTGCAACAACCACCTCCGACCATTTTGCAAAACCCCATTCCACACCAAGATGTGATGAATACCCAATAAGAGGTGTTATCACATGAAGTTCTCAAGGGTCGCATAGTTATCCAAATATTTTTCTTGCACAAGAAACAACCATAATCACAAGAGCACCGTTCAAAGTAGTCTATTTGGGGCTAAAATATAAGCAGTGGTCAGGTTCAATTTTTAGCGGTAGAGATCCCAAGATCAGTTTAGATCAGAACCTTACATGTATTCAGAATGTTAAAGTTGCACATGGTTTAAAGACCAGGTGGAAGCCCCAAAGTCACAGATCAAGCGCCACACATCCTTCCAAATCAGACAGTCATGATTCACTTAGAGACTTCAGGCTTTAGGAGTTTTGGCTTCCCCACTCCCATTTTCCTCCAAAGTGCTTTGGATCAAAATCATAGATCAAGCACCATGCATCCTTTCAGATTGGATGGTCATAATTTACTTCGGGAGTTCAGGCTTCGGGAGTTTCGGCTTCTCCACTCCCATTTCCCTTGAAAGTGATTTGGCCTAAAGTCATAGATCAAACACCAGACATCCTTTCAGATCAAATGATCATAACTTACTTCAGGAGTTCAGGCTTCAGGAGTTTCGACTTCTCCACTCCCATTTCCCTCTGAAGTTCTTTGGCCTGAAATCACAGATCAAGCGCCACGTGTCCTTTCATATCAGGCGGTAATAATTTACTTCGGGTTTCTGGTCTTTGAGAGTTTTATCTCCTCCCTTCTTGCTTTCATCCAGAGTATTTTCTCCCAAATTCCACCGATCGTTGCCGCGTGTCCCTCCAGATTAGACGATCAATATTTACTTCAGGAATTCGGGGCTTCCCCTCTCATTTTCCTCAGGAGTACTTTCCCCTGGAGTTGAATATCAGGCGACACACTTCCTTCTCCATCTGATGATCAATATTTACTTTTGGAATTTGAGCTTCAGGAGTTTTAT
Organism: Picea engelmannii; assembly: GCA_009831015.1. Taxonomy (NCBI): domain Eukaryota; kingdom Viridiplantae; phylum Streptophyta; class Pinopsida; order Pinales; family Pinaceae; genus Picea; species Picea engelmannii. The sequence continues at coordinate 1,980,837 of ML779865.1, read as the reverse complement.
CTCCTCCCCTCTCGCTTTCATTCAGAGTGTTTTCTTCTGAAGTCCACAGATCCCTGCACCATGTCCTCCTCAGATTGACAGTCGTCATTCACTTTGGAGATCTAGATCTACATGTAGACCTCCCCCGAGCTCTTAAGTGCCAAAGTACGTGGCAGTCATTAGTTCATACATGTGGCACTCCCATCAATCATGACACCTGGAATCCAGCTGGCACAAACATATGTCACCTCTCTTTTCATCACACATCAACATAGTGACATCAGGCCACCACGTCAGATCATCCTCTAGGAAGTGTTCTTATTCAGCGCCAAACATAGCGCCATATCTAAGCATGGTTATAATGATCCTAAATTTGGCAGGCATATAAACTTTAGTGGTGGCACTAAATCTAGTAGGTGTGCCCAGATCGTGGATCACAACTATATCAATGACCATGTTTCATTGCGGGGACGCAACATGTTCAAACAATAGAATTCTTGAGTGGTCCCACAACTGAAACCATCGTATAGCGAAAGAACTACATGATGGAAGGTGGCGGATTGTGGGCTCAAAAGCGGTGTGGGTCCAAACCATTTTCGATGGCCCCAAAATCACGTGCTTATAAAATGTCAAATCCAATAGAAATGCATGGCCACGCCCTAGTCATTAAGCCTCGTCATGTTCCCGAGAAAAAGCAGTTAATGAAAAAGGAGTTGTGGTTTAAACCTCGACTCAATCCATAAATAAAAGGCATGGAAGGTCTAGCCATGGAAAAAAAATTGTCATCCTGAGGTACCCCTATGGATGGTTTTTCCTGCAGGCCCATGCTGATCTAAGATCACGTCTGATAGGAGGATACATGCATAGTATGACAGAAGAAGGTGCAAACGAAAGGCTTTGAATGGAATGGCCAAGTCACACTCCTAGTAGGTGTGGACTTATCTGAGTATAAATAGATCAGTTCAATATCTTTTTAGCGTCGTCAATTGGTTGAGAAGAGCTCCCTACTATGTAATTTTGGTATCAGAGTTGTTCTCTGGTTATGTATCAAACTTGAGATTTATGCATTAATAGAAGTCAACTTCTCTCATCTCTTGTAAAAACTAAGCTAAAACACTCGGGCATGGAGGATCCAGTCAAGGGTTGTAGTTCTATTGTAATGTAGGTTTGATTACAGTATTGTTGTGACCAATTTCAGTCAGCTTCTTTTTTATCTTATTTCCCCTTACGCTAAAAGGATCAGGCTTGGAGGATCCAATCGAGTTGTTGTAGTTGCATGGTAATGTAGGTTTGATTATTATATTTTTTTGACATATTTCGGTGTCTAAAACTTGAGTTCAAGAGTGCTCTTGAGCCTAAGTTTTTATTCACCAAGATGCTTGAAGGTTGGATGCCCATAGTAGTCTTGTTCATCTCTCTCACTAAGTCTTCCTTCTTCTCACACTCAAACTCAAATCACTAACTGAATTTAATGAGAAACTCACTTACCTGTGCATTGCTTGTCCAGTTTATGTGTTAAAATCATTCTTGTACTGCGTTTCGTCCATTTGACCTCCACTCATAAAACCAACATCCACAAAAAATTCTGATGGGTACTGGGCTTATCCTCTTGCAGTATGAGGGTGAATCGCAGTGCTAACATTCTTGGCGCCATTGTCAGGGATGAAAGTGAAGATATCTTCCCTGGGAGAATGACAATGAATAGATCCAGTTTTAGATGGTGAACTGAAACTGGACATATTATTCTAACTGCTTATATTTCACCATGGTGAATCCATTGTTCAAAAATCTATTGGTGACTCCACTGGTTTGAAATGGAAAATATTTTGGCTCAAAGGTATTCTTTCTGTGATTTTTCAAAAAGAGTTGGTTTCCCTAATCCAGTGCCTAAAAAAGATGAATGGGAAAGTAGCCTTCCTAGATTTCGAGGAAAAGAGTGGGAGGTACCGGCTGAACATTTGATGGATTTTCATGATTTTTTTCATCGACTTCATATCATGCATGAAGATGTTCAAATTAAGGTTTTCAGGTATGCATTAGAGGGGATTGCTCATGATTGGTGTCTATCTCTTCCCATTGAGAGCATCACCTCTTTGATAGGTTTTCATGAAGCTTTCGATTTGTTTTTTAAAGATTATTTTGAGACTGGGTATCTTTATGAAAATTGTTGTGATGAGTTTTCTTTGCTTCATAAAGATTCTTCTAGTCATAAAAGGCAGATTTGTGACGAAGCATTCACTAAAGGATAAGACATTTATCATGAATATCAAGAGGTGGCAAATGATATTCATTATGTTAACAATAACACAGAAACATCTGGCATCATATCAGATGTATCTGTTTTTTTAAATGTTCATGAAAATCAACATGTATCTTTTGAATATTTTGATGATGGAGAGAAAGTGTATTCTGCAATATATATTTCTCCTGACTGTGAAGCTAAGATAGATGATAAGCTAGTGACAAAATCTAGGGAAGATTCCTCTATTTGTTTTCCTATCTTTTCAAAATTGAAGGTAGATTTTGTTTGCTTCTCTTATGAATGAAATGAAGAGGATATTAATATCTTTGAAATAGATGTTTTTGGCATCCCTTCTTATGATGAATAATTTTTTTCAAATATTGACCAAAAACAACCAATTTTTGTTGAATATCCCAATGAAGATAATGAAGAGCATAGTTTTTTCATGGCTTCTTTGGAGCTTCGTAGCGTGGTTCCTATACATGATAATGAAGAGATACATGTGAAAATTATCTCATTTCAAACACTTATAAATGAGCAAATATCACCTGGGATTAGCCAACCTATAATAGTCCTGTACTTACCTGTACATGCTGAGAACATAAAAAAACAGGTGTTACACATTATTTTCATCACCTGGAAGATTCCATTGAGTGTTCAAATTAAACTCATTTATTCACATTCGTTGGATTGTACTAGGGTGCCTTAGGATTCATTGACATCAATGGTGATTTCTCTCACACTCATTAACGGTTTCCATTAATGACCGGTAATCAAGTGGTTTCTACCATGTTCGACCTCGACACTTGTAATCACATGGCTAGATTCATACTTAGAGACGATGGAAATGAAGACCATGGATATTATCATTTTGGTCTAGGTTGTGATGGAGTATTCATGAATTTGTACTAACACATAGATTCACTTTGTATGTCTCATGGCTATGTTCAAATTTGAGTCTTTAACACATAGATCCACAATGTATTTTTGGCGGCTATGTTCATATTTGAGTCATATTGGCATGGATCCACATTGTATGTTTGGTGGCCATGACCTGTATTATTTTTGTCCCTTGACCAAGTTTTGGGAGATCCTTGGTCATGATTGACCTATTTTGGGACTTCGACATCCTATCGAAGATGCAGTGCAAGACGAAGTAGATTTCACAGGATCTCGACCCCTTTTTGGGATTTGGGAATATGTAATGGGTATGGGATGTCGGACCATGGGTTTACTCATGTTTAGGCCTATTTTGTAAAGTATAAATAGATGTCTAGGAAATCTAAGGAGAGGAGGAGAAGTTATGAATGTCTAAGTGCTATATCTCTATGATCAAAGGATTGTAAGTGCTTCGTGCATACTGTATGAAACTTGTAGAGCTAAGTGCAAGTCAATGTAAGAGACTGTGAAGGGATTTGTGCTGTAACGCAAGGAAGAATGATCTAGTGAGATATGCAGATCTTCTTTCCTATGCGAAGTAGGGTTTTTGAGGCTCTATGCATGTAACCTATTGAATAATCTAATAAGGAAGAAGATTTGGTGGATGTAGCCCCAGGGTGGGGGTGAACCATGTAAATGTTGTGTTTCTTTTCTTTGTGCAGTGCATTGATGTGTTTGTGTCTTTACTTGCTAAGTGCTTGACATAGATAGATAGATAGATCTATTTATGCTTTGTTCTTGATGATGTATATGGATGCTAGATCTGGTCTTTGTGAACTTTCTTAGTGCTTGAATCTATTAGATCTGATCCATTTATTTATGCTAAGTGCTTAGATACATTAGATCTGGATGAAATCTGCGATGCTCTGTATTATTTGTGAAGTAGATAGTAAGTTGAATACTGATGAAATGTAGTTGCTGAGTGCTCTGTTAAGTCTTAGAATCACAGATCTGTGTCCTAGCTAATGTTGCAGACATCTGAGTCCTGCAACCACCCCTACAGAGGTGAGAATTCATTTGCTTCATAGATGTTTCTTAAAGGGACGGTAGTTAGGGTTTTGTTGGTGCGCTCTTGAGTGTTGAACCCTAGGTTTTCCCCTGTGCCAACAAATGGTTCTGTTGCTAGGACCTGAAACTATGATTGTTGGGAACTGAGAAAGAAGAAGCTTTGTGCAAAGAACCGTCCTAAATTTGTGGAAGACCTATGCATAGATCTGTCACTCTAGTGCACAATACTCTACTTATTTTGACAATCTCTGTGCTAAGGAAAATAAGTCCAATATGAATAAAAGAGGTAAGATCTAAAATCTTTGTGCTCCGATAAAGGTAAGAATAGTGAAAAGTTCTAGATATGAAAGTTGTGTGCTCTATAGAAGTAAGATAAATGAATTTTTTTTTTTCTAAAGTATGGATCTAGGTATGTTTGATAAGATTTGTCCTAGCTCAAAAACTAGGGCATTAATAGATGAAAGAAGATTTGATATGAGTAGATCTGATAAGAATAGTGAAAGATATGTTATACCTATGCATAGAAAAAATGTTTGGACTAACAAATGGATGCAGGATCCTAGAAAGAATCTTTTGCAAGTTAGCTACCATGGTCCTAGTGCACAGTACAGGAAAGGATGAGAATCATTTAAGAGAAAGAGAGGATTAATCCTTTGTCATAGATGCAAAAAACCGGGTCATCTTGCTAAGGAATGCTCTGGTAGAAGACCTAGTTGTCTTTGCTGCAAATCTATAGATCATGACATATTGGATTTCCCTAGAATGATTGCAAAGCTTGAAGAAATGAACATGATACAAGAAAACCCTAAGGCAGATACATAAACTAAGATTATGACAGAACCCTAGAAAGAATTAGAGAAAGTATTTTTACAGATGAAAGAAACCCTGAAGGATCATCGACATATCATCTTATCAGAAATCTTCAAAGAAAAAGAATGCCTTGAAGCAAGAATAGGAGACTTCGATGTTGAATGTGTTCTGGATGAGGAAACACAGGTGAATATCATGACAGAAAGAACTTGGGAACTTTTAGGGAAATCTTCTATGAATCCATCATTGGGAGGAATAGGTCTATTTAGAGGAAAGTTGATAAACCTATGTGGAAAGATCACCCAGATATATATGATTGCCAATGGAACTTCGACAGAGGAAGATTTTGAGATAATTAAATTTATTGAGGACAATGATCCATTTACCATGTTATTAGGAAGACCTTGGATTGAAAGAGATCAAGCCAAAAGGAAAGAAGAAGAAGTTTTAGAGAAGAAGAAGCAAGAGTTAAAAGAATTCATGTCCAAAAGGATCACACACTTGATTGAGGAACATAAGAACAGATTGAAGCTATTTAACACCAAATACCTGGATGAAAAAGTTGTAAGGACACTAGCAGACCCAAATAATACTAAAATACCTATTCCAGATAAAGAAGAAATATTACCCTTGCATCCTAGAAAATAATCTCAACAACGCGAAGTCACTATGTCAAAAGAAGATAAGAATCAGAATGGAAAACGGAATACTGAGATGAAGCTCACTGGAAAGAAGGATAGAAGGCTAAGTAAGAAGAGAGCTATGATCAAAAAGTTGCAAAAGGTTCCAGAGGGAACCTCGCAGAAGGGAAATTTGCAAAATTGGAGCTTCGTCGGGATATCAGAACAATGACACATGGCACTTCACCATGGTGAAGAAATATAGCCATTGGAGACATTATAACCGTTTGACCGACCCTTCGAATGGGGAGAAAGGAATTTATGGTTCACCATCAGACTGTTTGACCATGCCATAATAGACAGAACAGAGTTAAGGAAGGCTTCATACCTATTGCAAGCAACCCGTTGCCGAGTTACCTATTTATACCTTCATGCCATGCACTGAGAACAATTTTTCCAACCAAGAATTTGAGATCGCGGACTAAGTTGATCTTGCATAAATGATCATCGCATTGTTTCCATCTATTCCATTGCCGTGTCTAAGGTAATCTGAAGCCGATCTAGTTAATCCTGAGCATGTATGTCCGAGGAGCTCAACGCAGTCGAAGAATCTATGACACAAGTAATCCTCGACCTGATGATTGAAAGAGTCATGTCGAAGAGAGGATTATCTGTAGGTGTATAGGCTTCATCCACAAGAATAGTGCAAGCATATCTGTCAACTGCTCGTAGAGCCGGACCATCCCGACCATCAGATGAAAAGCGAACCAAGCATAGGGATGATCTTGCAAATGCCAAGTTGATCCCGACTGTACTACCCTCATACATACCACCTTTGAGTGGTGAAGTAAATTAAGACAACGTACCTAGAGATTTTGAGTAAGCCTTGGTCACTGCGTATCTCTTGAAGGGGATCTGCGTAGTTCGAGAAGACCAAGATAAGATTGCATCGTTGAAGTTCAGTGATTTCAACCTTGAATATCACAAAGTCTATAACATGCTCACCCCACATAAGTACCTTACTATAACTAAAGGGAAAAAATTGAATATCGTCCCTCAGCAGTGGACTATGGACCTCGCACAATCCACCCTGCTGAATGTCATGAAGATTACCCCCTTCAGAAGACACCAAGAGGTGAATGGATGTGTCAAGCTACTACTTTCTTGTTACCATGGTGGTTATTTATGGCTAAACCATCGTATAATAGTTGATCCAATGATGATCAATTAGATCATGGGATTGAGTATGCAAGGACTCGATCCCCAAGAGTTTTACCCCAAAAAATCCATGGATCAAGCTCTAGCACAAAAGATCAAGGACACTTATGGCAATGTTGAGAAGGGAACATGAGGCTACAAGGTAGCTTCTATCTAGAGTGGCGCAGTGCACCTCACCTATCAGCTAATTGTAGGGAAGTTAGTAAAAAAGAACCGACCTACCCAAGTCACCGGTTTTGTAGTCGACCTCACAGGGAAGTGCGAGGAAGGCCTTGAGATGAACTGAGTGAAGTACCTAGTGAACCATTTGGAAATTGACTACAGAGAAACATAGGATCAAGGATACAAATTTAATTTCAGCTGGCTCTTGATCCTTATAGCCTTTATTTACTGGGAGATGCCAGAAGGTGCAACCTTCCCAGATGTTGAGCCTTTTGAACTGTTGGCCGCAAAGTTCAGTACCCTTTGGTATTCAAGAGACATGAATAAACAATGGCATTCAAATGTTGTTTTTCATACCTACTACAACCAATTGAGGATAGCCATCCAGTTTAAGCCTCGCATGACCCCGAATGCTCTACACCGGTTCCAATCTTTGTTGAATTTCAACACAGATTGACATTTTATTTACATCACAATGTCTGCCGATGAACACAAACAACAAATTTAGTCCTACTATAAGTTGACAGAGGAAGAATTGGAGGAGATCACTAAGGATTGGTCAGTGAACCTCCTTATTCCAGCAGACCCTGCAGAGATATCTAATGTCAACAACTTAGAAACAGTGCTGGATACACCCAGACCTAGCAGAAAAAAGAAGACCGAAGAGGTCCATGAATTAGACAGTGCATATGTGAAGGCTACTTCCATATCACTAGAGAAAGGAGGTGATGATGAAGAGTTGAATGACAAAGAGGTCGAATAGAAGCAAGGAGACAAATTTGATCCCTTGAATAAGAGGAAGGGTTCACCTCTGAAACCTTCCTCCTAGAAGAAATCAAAGGCTTCCATGACCAAGATGCAGACTTCCCACACCTCTGACGACTTCGACTTCCTCATAGTAGCCCTGGAAGATGCTTTGCTGGAAATAACATAGAAGCAAGAAGAAAAGCAAGAGGAAATGTATGATAGGATTGAAGTCAAACTCTGAGGGGTACAACAGGCCCTATAGTCCAACTGTGTAGTCTTCACTATGCTTTTTCCATTGGGAACACCATAGTTGGGAGATCAGCCTGCTGAACTCCACTGAATAGCTGAGATAGTCAAAGATCACCTCCGATGAGCACAGGAAGAAACAGAGCAAGCCACCCAGGATTTGACACAAGTACAAGGAGTACTCGTAGAGAAACATAGTTTTGCAGAAAAGGAAACGATTTCTCTCCAAGAGAAGTTTGATGAAGAAAACGCACAACTATAGCAAGGAAAAGAATAGTTGCTCATAGAGCAACTTGAAGTGAAAGAAGCAGTGATAAGATCACTTCACTCTGTGACAGTCATCGAAATAAATAGAGAGGACTAAGTCTTGCAGCAAGTAGAACAACTTCAAGAAGTCATCCAACACCGCATCATAGACTTAGAACTAAATGCAGTGCCTGAGACCCCACATGATGTGAAGGACCAAAGAGAGGAAACTGCCAGGAGCGCAACTGAGATACTAAAATCCCTTTCTATGGAATATAAGAAGCTGACTGATCATAGTGCCCAGACATACAAGAGACTCACTGAGAGTCCAGAATGAAGAGCACTGGAGTCACAACTCTAAGAGGTGAAGTATCAAGATGAAATGATATAGGAATAGTTGAAGCTCCTATCAGATGTGGAAAGAATGAAGAGATATTAGGTGAAACGCACCTCCCAACAACAGATTCATTCTATTCAAATTAGAGTTATGAAAGTAACTCAGAGACTCCAACCTATACATGATAAGGACTACCAATTGTTTACAAAAGTAGAAGGCCAAGGAGCAGAGCTAGAGTAGGTTGTCACTATAGCTGAACAATGTCTATAAGGACCTATCAACAATGAATTCATCCAAGAGTTCAATGAACAAGAGACCATAGCAAAACAACAAGTCAAAGTAGCTCGAGCCAAGGTCAAGGATTTCGAAGAAGAAATACCTAGATCAGAGTGATTTGGGACGAGTCACAAGTGAGTGTTGGGGGCATGTTCACCCTTGACCAAGTTTTGGGAGATCCTTGGTCATGATTGATCTAGTTTGGGACTTCTATAGCCTGTCGAAGATGGAGCAGAATACGAAGCAGAGATCGCGGGATTTCGACCCCTTTTTGGGTCCTTTTTGGGATTTCAGAATATGTAATTTGTATGGGATGTTGGTCCATGGGTTTACCCATGTTTAGGCCTATTTTGTAAAGTATAAATAGATGTCTAGGTGTTAACAGGTAAATTGGTAGATGCGGACATGAACTAATCCCCCTAGATCCACCTGGATTTAGAACAAAAGAGGATGGAACAAGACGCTTTCCCTAGATTACGATCACTGAATTTAATTACCAAAGGAGGAATAGATAACATACCTTATGAATCGCTTCATTATGTATTTGTTGATCCTTCTTTACTCCAATGCTCCTGTGAGATCAGATCTACAATAACACAAATCAACCAACATGAAAGCAACAATAGTGAAATTCAATGACAACCAAAACATGTGATCAAGGAGTCATGTAATAAAATATCAATCATTTATGGGAAAGAGACATGCCACCATATTATATTAATGAAAGGTAGAAAATACATTTGAACCACCTTGATGTTGCAAGTTCCCTTTCAGTGGCCCTTTGTTCTGACACACACATACATTTTCTTCGACATTTGCATGAAGATTTCTCTCAAAAACTTGATGGATGAATGGAGACTTCAATCATAACTCGAAATAGGATTCTTCACACAGTCTTCAGTCTATTCTTTCTTTAGTATCTATGATTCTTTATGATTGTACCTCTAACCTTTTCCATGAGAAGCCTATCATTATATAGGAGAAGCTGAAATGGTTAAATAGATGAGGATGATCCCATCAAATCAGAGAAGTCAGTAGGATTGTAACCATACGGACACCACCTCATATTTCCAGAAGATTCCACTTATAGAAGCTGCTATAACTTCTGTCCTCTTTTAGTTTTAAAAAACTGCCGCAACCTGCCTATATAGTAGCCTGTGGAAATCCTGTGGGCTGGCTATAGTGCAGCATGCAGAAATCAGGGATTTCCACACTGTGTAAAGGGAGCAACCTGCGATGAACTTCCAAAAATGCATCTTGCAAGGGTGGAAAGAGGTTTCTTTTCTCACGAATAATATTATATTGGGAACCTGAACACATGTTTATGTAATCATCATCAAGGTGACCAAAATAATGTGTAATAGAATTCCCCCCAAAGTATGAGGCTGGAACTTGAGATAGCCAAAATAATTTGTAAAATAAGTGTGCATGTGTCAAGAACTAGGGGTGCACCAATCGGGAACCTAAAAACAATCAAGCATCTATACAATATCACACCATGTCTGAAGTAGTAATTCCCATGTTCAGACCATAAATGATTGAAATCATAAATGTAGGTCATGGCCACCAATTATACAATGTGGATACATGTCAACAAGATTCTGCATAGCCACTAGGGATACACTATGGATCCATGCATCAAAAAATCAAGTATGGACATAGCCACAAGACATACAAGGTGGATCTATGTGTCAAAACAAATAAAAAATACTCCATCACAACCTGGACCAAAAATGATGAAGGCTAGGGTCTTTAATCCATCATTCATTAGTACGATTCTAGTCACATGATTATAGATGTAGAATTCGAACATGAATAGAAACCACTTGATTACTATTCATTAATGAAATCTATTAACAAGTGTGAGGGAAATCACCATTGATGTCAATGACTCCCAAGTTACTCTAGTACAATCCAACAAGTGTGAATAAATGAGTTGAAGTTGAACACTTGACAGAATCTATCGATTAGGGATCAATGATGTGGATCCACTATCGAAAGTGAAGAAACCTGCCATTGAGGCATGCAGGATCTAAGGTACTAAATAATTTCTAAGTCTTCTTCCTAGATAATGAGCTTAAGTCGACAAGAAAAGACTCATCACAGGAGAGAATTGATGTATCCCCCATCAATGACATGAAATAAGTAACAGATTTAGGGTAAAGAAAAATACATATGTGACTTGGGACTGACACAGGGAAGGCCTAGATGGTAAGAATGGACAATTGCAAATGGCCAACTTGATATAAGGTTTCGATTGAACTTATCTTGAACATATGAATGACATGACAATGATATTGGCAATATTGACTCAAAGACGACCCAAGATAGGGATTTGTAGAAGGTCAGACAAGAAACAAACAAATTACCCAACCTAGATTCAAATGAAGAAGAGGGGTGTCATGTTCAAGAGTGATGCTTACTGCCATTAATACAAATACAGAGACACATTCATTTCCCAAATTCCCCCCCACCATTTCTGGCAAGTACCTCTTTATTTTTACGCAATCTTGAGGAGGATAACATATGCTTGTCAATTTAAGCTCATCCTTCGGACGAGTCCCTCAGAGTACATTTAACGAACCTCAGAAGTAGTGGTTCGGTCCCATATGGGTCTGGTGATGTTTGTTTAACGAGTCCAAAGATAGAAAACTCGAAGGTTTTTCATGATTATAGAGTCTGTAAAAACACTTAAAAGAGAATTCTCTCAGTTCCTTTTTCGTAAAATAGTTTGACAGGACCGAAAAAGTGATAAACTATTGCCCATCAAATGTTTTATTCAAATAATTTTACGAGCGTGAAAAGAACAAGGCTTCTCGATAATCTTTTCATTTTTAGGGAGCATGAAAAGAGCTTAAAGAATTCTCTGCAGGTTTCATTGTTTTCATGTTACCATAAAGAGTATGAAAATATAAAAAAAGTATACTCGGTTACATTCTCATTGATTTTCAAGCCCGAGAATGAACAGAGACTATGCTCAAGGTTTTTCTGAAAAACCCTAAAAAGTAATTCTACATGCGACCAAAACAAATCGAAAAAGAACGTCTATACTTCGATGTCCAAGGTCCTAAATTGTTTCCTGCAGGGAACAAAACACTTACAATACCTTTAGAGTTAATGGGTTTTTGACTAAAATGTATTTATATAAAACAAATATTAGGAAAAATGATAAAAAAGTAATAAATAGAAGCAAAAAGTCTTTTTCACCATTTTATTTGCACTTGGTCAAAAACTTACCAAAAACCCTTGTTTTTTACCTCAACTTCAACAATGGATTGCAGAGGCCATAGGGGATACTTCAACGAATGGATTGCGTAAAAGAGGTAAGCATCTCATCTTCTATATTTTCAACAGATTAATTTTTTCTTTTAATGGTAAAAAATCAATATGTTTTGATGATTTGGGACTGCTAGTCGTGCACTGGGGCCGTCGCGAGTGGCCTATAACGGGCCTTGCGGGAATCAATGATTTCTGCAGGTGCGTTAAGGTGCGCTCACATAAATTCTTCACTGTACTTGAAGTTTGATCGTGGTGGCCAGAAAACTAAAATGAAAAGTGAATGTTGACTCAAAAAAAATCCCCAAAAATGTTGAAAAAGTGTGCTAAATATGTTCTTTGTTTCCCATGTAGGTGTTTGTTTGCAAAGATGTTGGAATGGAGAGAGTGTGAACACGAAGAAGATGATATTATGGATTTAAATGATCTTGGGACTGTGAATGCACTCTGACAATGTGGTCTATTAAAATTCTTCAAAGTTCATGGCATGAGAGCCCAATAGAGATTACTAGAATACTTGGTTCATATGTGGGATTCAGAACAACAAGTGTTCCATGTAGGTGTTCATGTCCTCTCTTTGGTTATTGAGGATATTTATTTCTTGATAGGGTTTTCATGTCATGGGGCACACGTGAATTTGACAGGTGGTCGAGGTGGTGGATTTCCCATGATTGAGTACATTCATCGACATTGTGAAATTGATGCCGAAAGAAATAAAGGAAAAGTAGCAATCCGAGGTGTGAGATATTTGACCCTCAGGACCATCTTTTTTACTGTTGCATGGATGGAATGGAGTGCTTTTCCACACATGGCACTCCAAAGTTACTTTCAATATGCTATTGAATGCTTCGAGCCTTGAGTATTCAATTAGTGTGATGCTGTATTACGCAACATGAAAACTCAACTCACGAAAAGCAAGAATGGGGACCTCAAACAGTTCGGTTATGGGTTTATTTTAGTATATTTCTTCCTAGAAAGTGTTCCACACCTATGCCTGCAGGTGGAATGGGGAATACCATCCCCAAGAGACCCATGAATGAAAATATGGTGTGATCTAATGACACGACATGTGGCGGGCCGGATTGTGAAGTATGATGATGCATTCTTCAATTGGTTGGGACCACAAATCCCGATGATTGATGATTATGCTTATGTCGGTCTAGACTTTCGGGGTGATCTAGATTTGGTTCTCCTTAAGGGATCTCAGTGGGGAGATCTAGGTAAGAAAGAAATTTGCTTTTTACAATGTTTTTATGATTTTTTAAACCATTTAATGTTTTTTGTGTTTCCAATCGAAAGACTAATAAAAAAATTTCGATCATGCAGATGTAGGGGCACACCGACCCCCCGGATCTTCTCCTATTTAGAGGGGAGGAGAGGTACGCGTAGTGGTTGGATGGGATGCTAAGGATTATGATGCGATAGAGTAGAACCTGGAAGGCTTGATGAAAAACATCCTTGATATATCCATCAAGGAGACCCCAAGGCGTTATCAATGCCATACTGTAGGCGTATCTAGCTCACTTAGTCGGTTACTATGTAGGGTAGTGAGAGCAGTAGTATGCTATCACAAGAGGCATCCATGATGCCATTTTGTAGGGGCCATGGGCTCTATATTTTGATATTTTGATCATCGGATGAAAAATCGTTTTGTAAACATTATATCATTATATATATACATGAGGCTTTTACCGGTTTACTCTACTTTTTGTACAATATGTGAAATGTGATTAGAATTAAAAATGTCTCAAATGTCTGTCTAATACATAATTAGCTAGAGAATCAGTTGATGTATTTAGACATCTAGGAATGTGTTGATATTCAATATAATCAAAATGACGTTCCAAGAGGTGGATTCATAAATATACTCGTAATAGAGTAGGGCTTCAGATAGTATAGACATTGTTTAACTGTAGTACTACTAGTTGCGAATCAAGTCATATAATGAAGCGATGAATCCCAAGAAAAATAGCACTAGCCAATAATTTGATGACTGTGCTATACTCTGCAATATTATTGGTCACTCGACCAAGAAAAACACCTTGTAGACAAATAAGTTTGTTTGAGGGTGCATAAATTTCCCAAGCAACAAAAGCTAAATTCTGGGTACTACGACTAACACCATAGACGAAGCCAATATAAGGTAGTGAAAACACCGACATCTGGAGATCAAAAACAATGCCGGGTAAGTAGTCAGGGGTAAAGGTCAAATAGTAGAAACACAATAAAGTAACACACAAGAGTATTATACAGTAAAAATACAAGTGCTTATGTAGAGACAGACTAAGCGTAGTATTTCTTCAAGTAAAGCCCATTTCTAGGTTCACTCAAAGGAATGCCATCATAATCTATTAAATTGTATGCTCCTTTCTCCAACACTCTTTTAACAATATAAGGGCCTCACCACATAGCCTCAAATTTTCTGGCTCCTAGCAAATCATGATCTTGTTCATAGAGGAGAACTAGATCACCTTCATAAAACACGTGTGGCTTGACATGTTTTTCGTATTGGGCTTTTACGCATTTCTTCTGGGTTTCAATAACTAGGGTGGCATCGTGACGGGTTTTGTCCAATTGCATAAGATACAATAGACGTTCCTCCTCAACAGAGGTGTTTGGGAGAAGTTTGACGGCTAGTTTTAGCGATGGAATTTCACATTCAATCGGTAGAACAACTTCTAAACCATACACTAATTGGAAGGGTGTAAACCCCGTGGCTGACTTCATGGATGTTCGATAGGCCCACAATGCTGAGAACAACATCATGTGCTAAATCATTTTTTGAATTCCGATAATTCTTCGAAGCATGGTAATAAGTACTTTGTTTATTTCTTCGACTTGGCCATTGGCCTGTGGATAGTAGGGGGTTGAGTTTTCATGTCGAAGACCCAACTTTTCCGTAAGCTCAGACATCATAAAGTTTCAAAAGTGGCTACCGTGATCGTTAATGATAGCCTGTGGGATTCCAAATCGTGTAATAATGTGATTGAATATGAATAGGGATGCATTTTTTCCCGTGTTGTCGAATGTAGGCATCACCTCAACCCACTTCATGAAATAATCTACAGCTACAATAATGTGTTGATTAAGGTTGGTTGTCATTGATGTCAACCCTTGAAGAAAGACCCGTAGCACAAAGTTTTGGGTAATGGACCCAATAGTGTTTGATGTAAATATGACTCATTATTGTTTTTTCATGGTTGATAAGAAGTAAATATGGATGAACTCCAAAGTGGTCCCCTTATGGTGAAATACCTCACGGAAAGATGCTTTTTGGAGTAAGAGAACCCATGCTTAATTATGGAATAATGAGATGAAGGAAAGTGAATTTGTTAGGGAAAATATCCTATATGGATAGTTCTTATCATTTCATTTCTGGTGGTATGTGGAACGTCACATAATTCCTCACGGTTAGAGAGTTATGGCCATGAGAAGTTGGAGACCCTAGGTTTGGGTAATGGACCCAAGTTTGTTTGATGGGTAATGGTATGAGTTATGATATATTTT
>ML779865.1:1922840-1932862 GCA_009831015.1 Picea engelmannii | reverse complement strand
TTTCACACATTGGATGCATTTGCACATGGCCTCACAGACCGCCTCACAGACAGTCTCAGAAGCAACTTCAATGATAGTTTTCGTAGTATTCAAGATTCATTGAATAACATGCATGAGAGATTTCTTATGGAGGGTCTCATGAATGGATATAATCAAGAAATATATGCTTGGTATGATTTTGAGGCAGATTGTGATGATTGGTATATGGATAGTTGTCATTTCTGGGATGACAACCACTTTTATATATTATTTGATGACTCTACTCCACCTTCTGTAGAGAACATCAAAGTCCCACATCAGGAGCTAGTTACCAGCGTTCAATCTACATATTCTACAGTGGTATTATTCATTTCAGATTTTGGTATGACCCTTTTCCACTATGTGGATGGATCTTCTTATTTGGATCCACATGATAGGTGTCAGTCTTTGGAGAATCATTTGGAGTTGGTTATTGGGTTCCAAAATCTTCTACGGGGAGTTCACATGAGAACTTGGACATGGGACCCGGGCTTACAATGGTGGTTGGACTACTTCAGCATGGTGGATTTTCTTTCTACATGGGACTTTGGTTCTTTAGTCTTCTTCAGCATTATGGTCCACAATTATCCATGGGACCCTGGTATATGGTTGTACATCAAGCGTTGAGGACAACGCTTTCATAAGGGGGATGGAATGTAAGGTAGCTAGAGAGGTAGTGGGGGGGCCCAGAGGGCCCATAGTGATAATAGTGGAGGTCATTCAATGTAAGGTGGACTAGGTCCACTATATTATTAAATAAGGCCCACTATGTTAGTTAGATATAATAAATGTAAGAGGACTTCTTAGAAGGTTCTACTTCTAGAAGATTCCTCCTCTAGAATGTTCTTAGGTGATGGAAGCACTATATAAATGGGTTCAAGCAATGTAATGAGACATGAAGAGAAGTATTGTGTTTGGAGCGATAGCTCAATAGGAGGATGCCCCCTCGAAGAGGCAAGTGAACAGGAGAGGATCCCTTCCATAATAGGATCCATTGTATGGTGTTGCCCTACCTCAAGGGTTTGATAATAATATTGTGTGGTTTCTTCTATATCGCTTTGTGGATCTATTGTGTATTCAGTAATTGTGTTTATTATATCTTTAGATCTGGTGTTGGTTCTTAACACATCCAAAGCATCCAACGATGGATTTTTCCACTTTCTCTGTTGTCCTCGATCCATTTTCCTTGTTGATATATCATCCTTGATCTTCTCGTACAAAGGCTTTCTTTTCCATACTTCGCTCCATATTTTTTGTTCTTTTTCTCACTTCGCCCCAGTAACAGTTACTATGTCTTCCGTGAAGTTCACATTTCACCTTTTCTTCCTTGATCTTCACTTTCTTCCATGCTTAAGGGCCAACAAGCCCCCAACACTCACCTACGACTCATCCCGAGGCACTTCAGATTGGATCCTTTTGTTTTACTTCCAATATAGACTGCACAGTGCATCCTTTGATCTCTTCTCTATGCCTTGTCTCCCTCCTTGTGTAGACTATCTTTTCTGTGTCTGATACCCAGTTTCAACTGCACCTAGTACCTAGACCCTTTTCCTCTTACTTTTATTAAGAGCTTCAAGGAAGCTAGTTATCATAGTACAACTTCAGTCGACTCCCACTCACCAACCCTTCCTTCCATTCTCCATTCAATGTCTTTAGCTGTGCAACTCCTCCTTCTATAACATAGGAGATCTCATATGGTCCGAGCGAGTGCATTCTGAATTTCCCTAGATGTTTTATAAACTTACTATCATACACCAGTACCAAATCATCTTACTTGAATGCCTTCTTCTTGATGTGCCTGTCATGATATGCCTTCTCTCTTTCCTTCTATACCTGCTGGTGGAAACCTGCAATAAATATTTCTTCGTCTGACTCAATTAATTGGGCAATACCTGTAAAGGAAACAATTCTTAATCTTGGCACCAAATATTCCATCGGGAAAAAAGCTTCAGTACCATAAACTAACTTGAAAGGGGTCTTCATTGTTAATTTCTTGCAAGTGGTTCTATAGGCCCATAGTACTGCTGGTACTCGTAAATCTTTGTCAATGTTATCTCCAAGATTTTGTTGAATGCTTCAACTATCCTATTTTCTTGTGGATGGTAAGGTGTGCTCTTCTGGTGATGTAGTACAAACTCCTCAATCAGGGCTTCAACTATCTTAATGATGAAGTGTGTTCCTTGGTCACTCATAAAGATCTCTGGGCAGTCAAACTTTGTTATGATGTCATCAAATATAAAGCGCTCAGTTGTATTTACACTACAATCTTTAACTGCTCTTTCCTCGACCCATCTAGTCAAGTACTCAGTCATAGTAATGATGTACCTTGATCCTGTGCACTTCCCTGGTGGGTTTATAGGTCCCACGAAGTCAATGGGACACTTTTCAAATTCTTGTAGGGTCATATGCAGTGCTAATGGAATTTTGTCTCTTCTGGACGGTTTCCCAACTCTCTGGCATACATCGCCGGCTCTAGCTTAATATTTAGCATCTCTGTGTAAGGTAGGCCACCAAAGGCCAGCTCCCAGAACCTTCTGCGCAGTTTCTTTCCATGTGTAATGTACTCCTATGATGCCTTTATGAGTTTCTGTGAGGATCAATGGTCACTCTGTCTCCATAACGCATCTCCTTAATATCTCATCCGGACCCATTTTGTATAGTTGTCCAACTATCAGTGAAAATTCTATAGCACGCACCACTAGTTGTTTCTTCTGGGGAATTATATACTCACTAGGTGTAATTCTCGTTGACAGGAACTGAACTATGAATGTGAAGTGATCATCAATCTTGGTATTGGCTAGCAGTTATGCATCTAGCAGTGTATCCTCCAAACTAGTTGGTTCTTCACCATGTTCCAATCTTGACAAGTGGTTAGGGCCTTTGTTCATTCTTCCTGTCTTAACTATGATCTCAAAATAATATTCTTGAAACAATAGAATCCATATGCATATTCGTGCCCCCCACACTGGCTTTTTGACCAGGGAATTTAGCTTAGAGTGGTTTGTAAACATTTTAAAGTGTCCTCCCAACAAGTAGTGGCGTAATTTCTGCAGCGTGTATACCATGGCTAACCCTTCTCTCTTTGTAGTGGTGTAGTTAATTTCAGCTGTAGATAGCTTCCTGCTAGAAAAGGATAAAGTATGGTCGATATATCCTTCTCCATGTTGTGCCAACACTACTCCTAAGGAAATAGAAGACGCATCTACATGCACATGAAACTCCTTGCTCCAATCTGGAAAAAACAAAATGGGCGCAGTAACCATCTTTTGTTTTAGGGTGTCGAAGCTTTGCTGGCATTCATCTATCCAACCAAACTGACAATATTTCTTCAACTTGTCCATCGATGTTGTAATATGGGCATATCCTTTGATGAATTTTCTATAATATCCCGTATGTCCCAGTGCAGTGTGGAGTTGTTTGACCGACATTGGAGGTGGCAGATCAATGATAATGGCAATTTTAGAGGGATCTACCAATAGTCCCTTCTTACATACAATATGACCTAACAACACTCCAAACAATGAGAAGAATATGCACTTCTTCATATTCAAAGAAATTTGACACTGCCTGCATTTATCCAACATTAGTCTTAGACATTCAATATTATTTTTCAACAAACTAAACACAGTCCAGTCATCAAAATATGCTTCTAGAAATTTATGCAAAACTTCTTTGAATGCTTCGACCACCACTGTGGAAAAAATGGTTTGGGAATTCTTCAGTCCAAATGGAATTATTGTATACTGATAAGATCCCTATTCTGTAGAAAACGTGGTCTTATGGCGATCCTCCTTGGAAATCCATATCTGGTGGTATCCTGAAAATCGATCTGTAAAAGAATATACCTCCTCACCTCCGACATTGTCTAACACTTTGCCAGTGAATGGTGTAGGGAAAGGGTCATGAAAATAGGAATCATTCAACTTCCTAAGATCCACACATATCCTGATGTCTTATGTCTTCTTGTCTTGCACTACCATAGGGCTAACCCACTCTGATTCTTCGACAGGTTCTATAATCCCTGCTCCTATCATTCTGTCAAGCTCGATCTTCACTTTCTCCTTATACATCGGGTTCAACCTGTAAGGTATTTGTTTGACTGGGTTTGCACCTGGCTTCAAAGGTATCCTCATCTCTCCCATAGGTCCTTTGATTCCCTTCATCTCAGTGAACTTAGTCGAAAATAAGTCCTGATACTTGTGCAACAACTCTGTAAATTTGTCAATGGTAGTAGCATCCCAATAATCTCCGACATTGGCAAGCTTCAGTGTCTCCTCTGCTCCAATATTGACCTTTTTTATCTTAATTGGTTGTCCAATAAATGGTATCTCAACTCCTAGTCCTTCCACATCTCTTTGGCCTTCTATTTCAGTGATGTTTACCTTCCTAGGATCATCGTCTTCATCGGCATTGATGCTGTCGTAGTTCTGCAGTTTCTAGAGAGATGCAATCCATTCGTCCTCTTCTTGTTCCATAGGGAGGCTAGATGCCTCTTCAAATACCTTCTATCTCACAATATGTAATTCTTGATCTACTGATGGGTATTGAATTTAAAATAAAAATGTGGTTACAAAATTCTGAGTCATACCTTCCCAATCTGCGATGATGAGGTGCAACTCTGCTTGGAGGTACCAGTTGATAGGGGTCATGTCCAGCGTGTCAATGAATCTGTGCACCCATTGTTCTTGAGCAATATTTCTCCATACTTCTTCGTAGCTTCGCACATGGTCCTTTGGACAACTTCAAATTGTGTATCTTACTTTGCAACATTCTATTTGGGTTGAGAATTGCTCTTTCATTAGAGTTCGACATTGTGTCTAGTCTGTGATATTGCTTTTATGTGTCTCCCACCATCTTGCTGGTGTGGCTTTTAGGGACTCATACATTGCCAAAAATATTTGTTTTATTGGTACACTTGCTTCAAAGTATGATAGGAAGGCTTCTAAAGGGTTTAGACCATCAAATGTGGGTAAGTTACTTACTTTTGTGCCGATCCAGCAGACTTCTCTGGTTAATATAGCACATCTCCTAGTAGATACTTCATACATCTGGTTCTTCCAGTTCTCCAGTTATTCTTCTTAGTCTGATGAGCATGCACTGTCACTTCACCATCTCAGATTCCCATCAGCTGTAGGATTGATATAATCATGTTGTCTGGTTGTAAATTTGTAGATGTTTTCTAATTCGTATGCATGGTCTTCTTCTTTGATGGCCTCTGTGTATTGTTGACCCTCATCTGGATATAAGGGTGCGATGACCCTAAGGCTATCTCTTTCAAATTTCATGCATCTTTTCTTCAAATCAACTACAGTGGAATTGTTGAAGGCCCAATCAATTCTTAACAGAACAGGGTAAGGGTAACTATCATCAACTATCTCAATTACCTAAAAATTCGCAAACGTTCTAAATTCATCGATGTCCACAGGGACATTCTCTAGTCATCGAAATGGGATGACAGCGTGCTGATTATCCATTCTAAGCCTAATAAGGGAATATATCAACTTTGGTTTTTACATGAGTGCCCAATTTTGTTTCTGTCATGAAATTGACCTCCGACCCTAAGTTGAGGACCACATAGTCTATATCATACTCTCCTATTTGAGCATTCAAGTGTAGCTCCTTAATTGTCCTTCTCTTCTTACCAATTTGGTGTACTTCCATATCCAGTAAGGGGTCTATCTTTCCTAGCTTATAGTGTCTGACCAGATTTTGTAGTTCTTGTATACATTTCCCATCTTTAAGAAGCTCTATAATCATATACAGGAAACTGGCAAGTTTACTTACCTCTTTTTCATCTCTGGTTGAGTCAGACTGGTCGAATGCTTAAGGCATTCCATATTCTCTTATTTATGATTGTGTCTTTGAGGAAGAACCTTGATCTACTTTGAACTCTTGCCTTGCTTCCTCAAAGATTCGTCTTTCTCTCTTTGCATCAAAATTTTGGGTCTTCTCTACATATTTCCTGATAACTGAGTCTTTTGTGATCTTTCCTTGGGTCTTAGGCAATGTCAATTTCTGCATAGTTCGTACCAGGGTCAATTGACTTTCTTCAATGGGCTCAATGACCCAGAGGACAAATACTCATGAAATAGGGGACAATGTTCCTTATCATGGACTTCTGATATGAATCTGACACACCATATATATTCTCTTTTGTCCTTTCCCTTATCCTTCTTCATGTCTTTGACTTGCAAAGAAAAACTAGTTAGCTGACTCAAGATCTAGCTCATACCTAAGTTGGATTCTCCCATAGGGGCTGATTCAGGCTTCATGGCGATCTCCAATGCTTTTGCTAGTGAACAAATATTTTGCTGCATCAAGGGAACTTTGATGTGTGGTAAAAGGGCATCGATGAACCATTTCTTCTTCTTCTTGTCTAGGATCTTAAAAGTCAATCAGCCTGTTAAGGTCTTGAACCTATGATCGAATTCCCAGACAGGCTCAACTAAATTCTGCTTGATCTCCTTCATCTCTGTAATACATTGTGACTCTGATTTGGGTTTCTTGAACTCTACAATCAACGTATTTTTAATCTCATTTAATGGCTTAGGCTATGCAAGTTCATGGAAAAGCTTCATGTACTAGCTCAACGTGCGATCCCTCAGTGTAGTGTTGAACTGGTTTCTTTTAATAGCTTCATCGGTAACATTTTTAATGTTCCATACAACCTCACATAGGAACTAGTGTTTATTAGGATCTTCAGATCCATCTCCTCTAAATATAGGGAGGCTCATCTCATCTGCCATGGAACTGCCTAGGTTTCCTGTCTGAGTGGATGTTGAACTGCTAGTAATAATACTCTACGGACTCTGGTGATTTTGACTATTCTGATTACTTAGTGTTTCTAAAACAATAGGAGGGTCAATAGTACTTACTTCAGTGGTCTACACGGTTCCTAAGGTTTTTGGTTCGTTCCGAAAAATTTCTTCAACTACTTCTTCCTCTGCCTTATCGGGTTCTGAATGTTCTTCGTCTGTCAGATCTACCTCTTCTCCACTATAGAAACCCTCATCCCCATGTTATTGGATAAATTGGTAGGTTCAGACACTAACTGATCTCCCTAGATCCACCTAGATCTAGAAAACCACACACAAGAACATGACGATTTCCTTAAGTTTTAAATATTGAATTTACTAACTAAAGAGGGATATGTGACATACCATTTAAACACCGCTTCCTCTCACCATCACCATCCTAGATTTGTTCCAACACTCATACAATGATGATCCTGCAAAAGAACGCAACCAACCAAAGTGATAGTAATATCATAAACTCAATATAAACTTATGTATGTGATCAAGGAATCATACAATAAAACACAACAATATTTATAGGAAAGAATTATATTACTGTATCATATTAAATGTAAAAGAGAGATTACAACCGTGTCCTTGATGTCATAAGGTCCCTTCCAATTGTCCTTTTCTCCACACACACTTCCCCTCCAAGGATTCTCAGAACATAGATCTGATAATATTCACAATCTATCTTGACAAAGTGGCTCATCTAGCCAAGCTAACAATCTCCAAAGCTCAATCCAATCCAAGCTCGAAACTCTAAGGATAGCTTTCTCCATGAGAGACCCTATCCTTTTATAGGTTGAAGAGGATAAGGTGATGAGGTTAGGATGATCCCACTAAATCATGAAAGCAAGTAAGATCCAAATCATGCAGATGCCACCTCACCATGGAAGTTTCTCTTTCTAGAAGCATCGAGAAGATGCTCATTTTTCCCACGTATGAGAATTTTTGCACCCTGCCTATATAGCAACCTGCGAACACTTCATGATCTAGCTATGGTCTAGCCTATGAAAATTAGGCATTCTCGCACCCTGCCTATATAGAAATCTACGAACATCCTCTTTAATAGGGTTTTTACAAAGGAAAATGCATCTTCTTTTCTCAGGAAAAGTTCTTCTCCCTTCTTTCTTCAAGAACTTAGGCCACTGAAGGCAACAAATAGGTTTACATCATTAATGGTCATAGGGATGATGAAAATAATGTGTAACAGAGATCCCCCCAAAGTATGAAGTTAGAACAAAGTGATAGCTGAAATACTTTGTCGGGTGTGTGTAGGGAACAAGGAATAGTCGGTCGGAAACCTGCCAACAAACAAGGAAATATAGTACAATAATATATCATCACTGAGGTATGCATTCCCATACTCAGAATACAAATGAATCAGAGCATAAATTTTGACATGTGAAGATCCATGTCAAGTAAGACAGGTCAAGGCCACCAAACATACACTGTGGATCCATGCCAATATGACTCAAATTTGAACATAGTCACCAAAATTACATTGTGGATCTATGTGTTAAAGACTCAAATTTGAACATAGCCACCAGACATACAATGTGGATTTATGTAACAATACACTGAATATACTCCAATGAAACCTAGATCTATCAGAAAATATCCAGGGTCTTCATCTCCACCACTCTATAGTACGAATCTAACCATGTGAATACATGTGTTGAAGTTGAACATGGTATAAACCACTTGATTACCTGTCATTAGTGTATACCATTAACAAGAGTGAAGGAAATCACCATTAATGTTAATGACTCCCAACGTACTCTGGTACAATCCAAAGAATGTGAATCAGTGAGCTGAGGTCGATGATCCAGATTCTTTTCGGCATGAAATGAGAGCGGAGATATAACATAGAAATATTCAAAGATATTGCAAGAGAGACAAGACTATAAAAGAGATATAGTGGAAATATAAAAAGAGTCACAGATATACAGTAATACATGATTTCTATTAATGAAATAAATGTACAGAGACTGTAAAAGTGAAGAGTGAAAGACTCGCTAGAATGGTGGTAGCTTATCTCTGAGAAGAGATGTGACGACTACTCGCATCCGTGAGAAGATGATTAAAATGAGTCTCTAAAGGCCCTTTTACAATAAACAGGAATTCCAAAATTCCTAGACATCCAAAAACCTAACCCTAGGAGATGAAGCACCAAAAGTCATGTGGGCCCCGTTTGGGTAAGTGAGTACATCAACTTCCCGGGGATGTAACTTTTGCATACAATCTCCATTTTAGGCGTGTGATAGATCGTTGGAAAGGTATTGTCGAGGAGATTCATTTTGGGGGCTCAATAATGCCTTCATCTATCATTGAGAACCTCTATCTAAAAAACCTTCATTTGGACCCTCAAAATGGCCCTGAAAGTTAAAACCTGCTAAAAATAGTAATTTGCCAAAATGGCCAGAAAACTACTTTGATCCATTTGGAAAAGGTGGGTGGCCACCAATATCCACCTAGATCAGTTGAAAACTCGATGGAATATCTCAATCAGGAGTTGATAATGAAAACCCATTGTCGAAAGCGAGGAAACTTTCCATTGAGGCATGCAAGTTCCAAGGTACCAATTATTTTCTAATTCTAATTCCTGGATAATGAGTTGAAGTTGACAGGAAAAGACTCGTTAGAGGAGGGACTTAATGTATCCCACATCAAAGACACGAAACAAGTAACAAGATTTGATGTAGATCATAGTAACAAGTGATTCAGGACTGACTCAGGGATGGCTGATGCATTAGAAGGATTTAAGGAATGCAAAAAAGGTTGATGCAATAGAAAGCTTTCTGGGTTGAACTTCTCTTTGAACATATTGACAAAATGACAACTGTATTGGAAACACTGACTCAACAACATGGATCACAGACTGATTTGTAATCTTATAAAGGAGTATGATCAAGAGACAAGTGGATTTTCCAACCTAGACACAAGGTGAGTGAAAGGGTGTCATGTTAAAGAGAGACTCTTCCATGGAATACAGGTTTAGACATATTTCTTTCCCAATTCACCCCCCCCCCCCACCATTTTTGGAGAGTACCTCTTTATTTTTACGCAAGCTTGAGGAGTATAACATATGCTTGTAATGTAATCTCATCCTTTGAATGAGTCCTTTGGAGTATGTTTAACGAACCCTAGGAAGGAGTGGTTCAGTCCCATATGGGCCTTTCGATGTTTTTTTAACGAGTCCAAAGA
>ML779865.1:1909029-1919565 GCA_009831015.1 Picea engelmannii | reverse complement strand
CCCCTCCATAGTCACCTTGTGTAAAGAACCTAAAGAGTTAGGCCACTAAGGTTACCAATTACTACAATGATGTCTGGGGAAATAGTCGACGGTCCGATCCATGTGCAAAGGTAGGGTATCTAGCCTGAAATCAACTTGAAAGGCTTCTACTCATAATTGTGGGTATACCTTCAAGCGACCCCCATAATACACAGAATCTCTACACCAAGACCAACAAAGTAGGGTGAGTAACTATGCCAGTCTTAATGCAACCTCGTGATTGACCCTTGTGTGAGAAGGGCTTCCTAGGACAAAATGTAGCAAGTGGATTTAACTCTTCCTATCACAAGATACTATGTTTGTTTGAAGCTTTGGAAAGTTATCTGTCACACCTATTCCAAAACCCTACAACTAATCTAATGTAGGTTTTCTACCAGAAAATATAAAAATGTCTAATCAGTTTTTGTAAGCACTTTATTTTTTAGGCTGTTGTTACTCAAAAGGAAAATGGCATGGACAATATGGTGTTTTGACCGACTCGAAAGTTATTCAAAGAGATGAAGATGCAATCTTTTCATTTCGATGAGAGCTATGCTATGAGAAGGAGAAAACATTTATCATTCTCGGATGCACAATGTACCAACATTTTAAAAAACTCATCAATATAAATATCTTTAAGAAATGAGCAAAATAGACTATACACCAATACACGATTCATACCCCCCCCCAAAAAAAATAGATTGTGCACCAAATTTTTTTAGAATTTAAGACCAAAAAATGCCAAGAATCATGCAATTTCGCTCTTCAAATGCAAGGATGCCCCAAATCTTGTTGGATCATGTTGTCATTGATGCCAATGGTTTGATTGATTGATTTCAGGTGATTTATTGATGTCAAAGGATTGATTGATTGATGATTGATGTAATATAATATGTATTTTCCTTGATGAGAATGCATAGATGAAGATGGATCAATGAGTTGTCATTGATACATGATGAAGATAGATCGTTGTGGTTTCATTGGTATATGATGCATTGTTGGAAAAATGTATAGATGACTCATTATTGTCTTATAATAATTGATAAGGTGCATAAATGGATGAACTCCAAAGTGGTCCCCTTATGGTATTATCATGATTGATACAATGCACAAATAGAGGAACTCCAAATTTGTCCCCTTATGGTGAAATCCCTCATGGGAAGACGCTTTGCAGATTGAGTTATCCTAGAAGAATGGTTGGAGGAACCTTGCTCTCATTATTTTCTTATCATGATTGATAAGGTGCACAAATGGATGAACTCCAAAGTGGTCCCTTTATGGTTAAATCCCTCACGGGAATATGCTTTATATATTGAGTTATCCTAGAAGAATGGTTGGAGGACCCATGCTTGTATGTGGAATAATGAGATGAAGATCAAGGAAATTGTTGGTGAAACTATCCTAGATGGATAGTGATTGTCATGCCACTTCCGATGGTATGTGGAATGTCACATAAATCCTCATGGTTTGAGAGTTATGGCCTTACAAAGATGAAGGACCCCCACATGAAGGCTTGAAGCCCCCAAGGTCAAAGAAGCCAAAGTGACCTAAATGAAGAAATCATTATTTAAATGATAAAGTAAAATGACAAAGTCAAGGTGGATTATTTAAATAATAAAGAGAAGTGACAAAATCAATAAATGATAAAGTAAGGTGAAAAAATCAAGAAGGGATATTTAAATGATAAAGCATTGGAGAGCCTTCTATTTATGGAAAGTGGTTAACCCTAAAAATAAGAAAAATAGGTTAAGTGACCTAAAAGAAGAAATAATTATTTAAATGATAAAGTAAGGTGAGAAAGTCAAGGTGGATTATTTAAATAATAAAGAGAAATAAAAAAATAAAGAAATGATAAAGTAAGATAAGAAAATCAAGAAGGAATATTTAAATGATAAAATATTGGAGAAATTTCTATTTATGGAAAGTGGTTAACCCTAAAATAAGGAAAATAGGTTAAGTGACCTAGAAATGGGTTAAGTGACCTAAAAATTGGTTAAGTGACCTAGAGGATGAAAGTATAAATAAGATAACAATGGTCTCTTGTAGATCATTCTTTTTGTGGATCAATGGGGAGCTTCTTGTGAGAATATCTTTTATCAATGGAGATCTTCTTGTGAGAATATCTTTTGGAGTATTGATGGAGAGATTCTTGTGAGAGCTTCTTGACCATTTTTGGTGTGGAACACTTCAGAATATTGAGTATATATAGGTGAATGAGATAACCAAGGATATCCAAGCCAAATTTCAGAAGGAAGGTGAAGAAAAGAGGGTCGGAATTAAAGGGAGGATAAATTCTTTTGATGATGCTTTTTAAGGTATGTTATTTACAGGTCATCTCACCATTTCACTATAACTTTGTTTCTATAATTATTTATACCGTGAAATTGCTACGCCATTGAGAAAAAATACCCAAGTATTTGTGGTAAAAAAATCATCTTGTGGGTCGTTGTAATTTTGGAGTTACACTCCGTGGAAAATAGGGTTTGTGGCTAGTCTTGAAACTAGTCAAAAAAAGGTGTTTCGGGTAAAAACATCATAACTTCTTCATAACAGATCCAAATTTAGAGAGACAAAATATCTTGGTTAGGGTACAGTCTTTAGTATGGTTTTTAACAGTATTATATCAATTAAATGAATCTTTTGTGTGGGGAACGCTCTACAAGGGCACTCTCTAGAATAAGCCAGAATTCAACAAGGTATGCCATTTTTTCTATAACTCTTTTTCTGAGAGGTTCCAAGTAGTGCCACCTAGAGGAATTGAATAAAACACACTGAAGAAAATTGTGTATCAGTTTCATATATTTATTCATTACAGGTACAAAGGTATGATTATTTCAAGTTGGGGTTGTTGACTAATCCAAAACTAGTCATGGTTGAGACAAGCAGTTGATGAGTTGGCACATACATGAGGTGTATATTTGATGATATTGGTACATATTGATGAGTCATTGTTGATGATTAGTTGACACATGATTGGTATATACTTGGTACATGGTTGGATGCACTTTGTTATGGTACAGATTGATTACAGGTTGTTTGGCACAGGTAGGTGCACGGTTGATACACTTGTTTATGTTGACAGATTGATATTTGTTGAGGATTGTTGCCTCATCTCAGTTGGTGCTGAGAATGTAATATTAGTCTTTCATATAGAGATGGATCTCTTGTAGATTTTTACTCTATTCAGTTGTTGCTAAAAAACCCCCAGATTGAAGTCCATAATAAAATGAAAAATTGTACATACATCTTGTGTTCTTTGTGTTCCTTGTGAAGATGATTTGTTGATGATATATTGTTGATATGTATTCACATATAACTGATTATAAATGACATCAATGAGTAATGAGCAAATGTTGAATGTTAACTAAGGAGTTTTTGTGTAAGAGGGAAGTTTTGGGAAAAATATCCCCACACTCATTCANCCCCCCCCCCCCCCCCCCCCCCTCCTCTAAGTGTGGTAGGTGTGTCCAACAAATATAATATAAAGCAAGAAATTAAATATTTTTTGTTTCAAAAATTTCACTAAAATAAATAATGAACTTTCTTAAAACAAAGAAACCCAAACTAAAAGTTTTCTTTTAAAGTGAACTATTCAGAAGAAATTTGATCTTTCCCTAAACAATTCTAAAGAAAACACATGCTTTGTAATTGAAATACAGTCAAAGCAAGAGACCAATACTTCAAAACCAAACAAAGAAAATATGGCTAAAATCAACTCCAAGAATGTCAAGAAGACTGTAAACAAATCAATATAGGCTCCAAAACCTCAATCCAACTGATCAAAGAAAAACTGGGCATCAAAAGATAACAAGACCCAATCCCAATTTTTTTTACAAACAAGTTGTCAAGCCAACAGTATATTATAGTGCGAAAATCAACAGTTTTCGCAGGCTAGCAATGGGTAGGGTGAGAAAATGTCACACTGGTTTAAACAATGAGATGTGAAAATCAAAGGTTTTCGCAGGCCATATACAGGTATAGTGCGGGAACATCTATAAAAAAAAGGACTTTGGAAAAAGGACAAAGAGTATAAGTGAAATTTCAGATCCAGAGAGTTTGTATGGATCTCCCATAGACTCAAAAACTGGTTGGCAATGAAAAAAGTAGGCTAAGAGAAAATGGCCAACAAAAAACCACAAAATGAGTCGTATCCCCAGTGTGGTCGCCAATTTTGTTATTGGATAAATTGGTAGGTGCGGACACTACTAATCTCCCTAGATCCACCTAGATCTATAACAAAACACACCAGAACATGACGCTTTCCTTAAGTTTTAAATATTGAATTTACTAACTAAAGAGGGATAGGTGGCATACCGTTTAAACACTGCTTCCTCTAGCCATAACCATCCTAGCTCCATTCCAATGCTCGTACAATGATGATCCTGCAAAATAATGCAACCAACCAAAGTGATATTAATAGCATAAACTAAATATAAACTTATGTATGTGATCAAGGAATCATACAATAAAACACAACATGATTTATAGGAAAGAATTATATTACTATATCATATTAAACATGAAAGAGATATTAAAACTGTTGCCTTGATGTCATAAGGTCCATTCCAACCGTCCTTCTTTCCCCACACACTTCCACTCCAAGGATTCTAAGATCTGATAATATTGAACATCTATCTTGACAAAGTGGCTCATCTAGCCAAGCTAACAATATCCAAAGCTCAATCCAATCCAAGATCCAAACTCCAAAGATAGCTTTCTCCATGAGAGCTCCTCTCCTTTTATAAGTTGAAGAGGATAAGGTGAGGAGGTTAGGATGATCCCACTAAATCATGAAAGTGAGTAAGATCCAAACCATTCGGATGCCACCTCACCATGGAAGTTTCTCCTTCTAGAAGCATCGAGAAGATGCTCGTTTTTCCCATGTATGAGCATTTTCGCACCCTGCCTATATAGAAACCTGTGAACACTTCACGACCTAGCTATGGTGCAGCCTGTAAAAATCAAACATTCTCACACCCTGCCTATACAACAGCCTGCAAACATCTCTTTAATAGGGTTTTTACAAAGGAGAATGCAACTTATTTTCTCAGAAAAAGTTCTTCTCCCTTCTTTCTTTAGGAACTCAAGCCATTGACTCCTCTGAAAAAAATAGATAGACTTACATCATTAACAGTCATAGGGATGAAGAAAATAATGTGTAACACCCCGTAGTTCTTCTTGAATAGGTTCGCAAGGTGGACTTCTCTAAACACTCTCCCACTTCATGTATGTCCAGCTTTATTGTCGTTGTCACTGTTTGAATTCCTAAAAATTACCCTTTTCTTATCCATCCAGTCTATTGTATCTTCAAGATGTTCTTTTCATGCAAGAGAATCTTGATTCTCAACTTCATAAAATTTAAAAATTTCCCTCGGGGTCCCTTGAAGAAGCATCTCTCGGATTGAATATATGATTCTACTCTGTCAACATAAAACACGGTGATATACCCTCCAATGGTGCTATCAAACCAATGATCTACTGCTCGGGATATGACATTATTGACTCTCTTTACCTTCTATATCAACACCAATGTCCAAACCACAGGAGGTCTAGATATGATCTCAAATTGGGTATCTGCTAACCTAGCCAACCACTCGGACAACTCTTGATGGATTCCTCCAAAGAATATCTTGTGAATGTTGGTGAAGATGTATCTTTGTAGCCAATATTTAGTACTCATATAGGGTTCTTGTTTTGGGGTTCAACGAAGTCCTTCTCTTTCTCTTCTATCCACAATTGAATCTATGTCTTCGATGGGAACCACCTTGACATTCCCTCAAGAATATTCCCATCATGGCAATGAAACCATTTGTTGGCACAAGGGCAGACCCAAAGTTCACTCCAAGCACGCACCAACAAGCCCTAGCTACAGGCCCTTTCGACAAAACCTGTGAAGTAGATGCAGTCTCACCTGAAGCAGCTATGAGGGGGTTTTAGGATAGAGATGTCTACAACCAAGGGAATATCAAGTGCGTCTGGTACAACAACAACACAACATGCATCTACCACTTATCAAGCTAGATCTATCCCACACAACTATAGATATGATATAATACAAAAATGCAAATAACAACATATCAAATGACAGAGATCAGAACATCAATCACACATATGACACAAGAGATACATGGTTCACCCTCTCTCTAGGGCTACATCCACATAACTATGCTTATGATTTATTGAGGAAAAACATACAGTTCTTGTCTGCACTCTTAGCTAGCAGATCTTATTTCTTCTTCTCTCTTTCTCTCCCCTTCCTACGCACCCAGCTGCAGGACTTGATATTTGCACCCAACTGAAGATCTTGCACTACCAGAAGGCTCTCACACTCATCACTTCTCTCTTACAATACAATAATCTCTCACCACAACAATATAGCTAGATCAACAACAATATTGTACCAACCCTACCCAGGTGCTCTTGACCTTTATTTATACATTTCAATAGCTCACCGACAATCTTAGGTCGAAACCTAAGTGTCTAAAACCATAGATACCAAAACCCTAGGTGTTCGAAACCCTAGGTCAACTTGACCCATGTTTCCTAGGCTTCGCCAGCTTATCTTCCCTTCCTTCTCACGCAGTGCTCCAAAGCATCCAATGATGGATTTTTTTTCTTTCCGAGTTTTCCTCAATCCATCTTCCTTGTTGATATGTCATCCTCAATCTTCTCGTCCAACAACTTTCTTTTCCGTACTTCGCTCCATATTTTCTGGTCTTTTGCTCACTTTGCCCCAGTAACAGTTACTGTGTCTTCCGCAAAGTTCACATTTCACCTTTTCTTCCTTAATCTTCACTTTATTCCATGACCAAGGGCCAACAGTACTCGTAAAGGTTATATGAAAAAGGAACCCCTTGGAGTTCCCTTTAAGCACTTTTCAGACTCTCTAAACATGAAAAGATTGTCGAGTGATATTGTTCTTTTCACACTCGTTAAAGTATTAGAAATAATGTCTTCTGCGCATTAGTTTATCTCTTTTTCAGTCTCGTCAGACTACTTTATGAAAAAGGACATTTTGGAGTTTCCTTTAAGTGTTTTTAAAACTCTCTAAATATGAAAAACCCCTGAGTTTTATTTATTTGGACTCATAAAACAAGCATCGAAAGGGCCATATGGGATTGAACCACTCTTTCTTAGTGTTCGTTAAACATACTCTAACGGACTCATTTGAATGATGAGCTTACATTTACAAGCATATGTTAGCCTCCTCAAGTTTGTGTAAAAATAAATAGGTACTCACTAGAAATGGTGGGGAAAAAATTGGGAAAGAAATGTATCGAAACATGTATTCTATGAAAGAGTCACCTTTGAACATGACATCCTTTTACTTGCTTTGTGTCTCGGTTGGAAAATTCTCTTGTCTCTTGATCATACCCCTTTCTAATATTACAAATTGGTCTATGATCCCTATTATTGAGTCAGTGTTTCCAAGATAATTTTCTTGTCATCAATGTGTTCAAAGAGAACATCAACCCAAAAAGCCTTCTATTGCGTCAGCCATTTCTACAGTCCTTAAGCCTTCTATTGCGTTGGCTATCCCTGAGTCAGTCTTGAATCACTTGTTACTTTAATCTACTTCAAATATGTTACATATTTCATGTCATTGATGGGGGATACATCAAGGCCCTCCTGTGACGAGTCTTTTCTTCTCGACTTCAACTCATTATCTGGGAACAAGACTTAGAAATCATTTAGTACCTTGTAGCTTGCATGCATCAATGGAAGGTTTCTTTACTTTCAACATTGGGTTCACATCATTAACCCCTGATTGGAATATTCCATCGAGTGTTTTACTTCAACTCATTCATTCGCATTCACATCAATGGTGATTTCCCTCTCACTTGTTAATGGTTTCCATTAATGACCGGTAATCAAGTGGTTTCTAACATGTTCAACCTCGACACCTGTAATCACATGGCTATATTCGTACTTAGAGACGATGGAAATGAAGACCTTGGATATTATCATTTTGGTCTAGGTTGTGACGAAGTATTCATGAATTTGTACTGACACATAGATCCACTTTGTATGTCTCATGGCTATGTCCGAGTTTGAGTCTTTAACACATAGATCCACATTGTATTTTTGGTGGCTATGTTTAGATTTGAGTCATATTGGCATGGATCCACATTGTATGTTTGGTGCCCATGACCTGTATTACTTGACATGATATTTTCATGTCAACATTTATGATTTGAGTCATTTATATTATGAGTATGGGAATGCTTACCTCAACGATGATATATTATTGTACTGTATTTTCTTGTTTGTTGGGAGGTTTTTGATTGACGTGTTCCTTGTTCCCTACACACACTCGACAAAGTATTTCAGCTATCACTTTGTTCTAACTTCATACTT
Source organism: Picea engelmannii (assembly GCA_009831015.1). Lineage (NCBI taxonomy): Eukaryota > Viridiplantae > Streptophyta > Pinopsida > Pinales > Pinaceae > Picea > Picea engelmannii. The sequence goes on along the minus strand of ML779865.1, from coordinate 1,911,189 downwards.
TGGGGGGATCTCTATTACACACTATTTTCATCACCCTTATGACCATTAATGATGTAAACCTATCCTTTGTCTTTAATAGGATCAATGGCCTGAATCCCTGAAGAAAAATGAAGAAACATTTTCCCAGAAAGATGAAAATTATATTTTCCTTTGAAAAAAAATTATAAAAAGGGATCGTCGCACCCTAGTTAGTGTTAAGGGTGTGACGATCTATGATTTTTGCAAGTTGCACCACATTGGCTTACAACTTCATCATAGTTTTCTCAGTTCTAAGGCTAGGATGATTTTCGTACAAAGGAAAAAGAGGAATTTCTAGAAAGTTCTAGAAGAGAAGCTTCGAGGGTGACTTGGCCTCCGATCGGTTTGGATCTAAGTTTCATCCCTAATCTCTTGGGATCATCCTAACCTCCTCACCCTATCCTTTTCATATTATAAAAGGAGAGGATTTCTCATTGGGAAAGTTAGCTTGATTGGGTTTTTGAAGTTAGCTTTGAGCTTGATGAGTTTTGATAGAATTATGATTTATGTTGTCAAGATAGATTGTTAGTACCTCAAATTTATAGTCTCAGAATACTTGAAAAAGAAGCATGTGGGAAGAAAGGAACTGTTGTAAGGAACTTGAAAACATGAAGTCATCTAGTTGTATCTTTCTTCCACATTCTTTAATAAAGTGATATATTTCTTTCCAATAAAATTGTTCTTATTTTATTGTATGACTCCTTGATCACATACATAGTTGTTGTTGAGTATACGTTGTTTCTTTAACTTCGTTGGCTTGTGTTCCTTTGCAGGCTCAATATTATAGGAGCATTGGAATGGATCTAGGATGGAAATGGCAATGGGAAACAACATTTAAAAGGTGTGTTGTCTATCTCTTTTTAACTAGTAAACTCAATAATTAGAGCTTAGGGAAAGTCTTATATTATGTTTTGTTTTGTTCTAGTTTCTAGTGGGATCTAGGGAGATCTGTTTATGTCCACATTTACTGATTAATTCAATAATAATAGGTAATCCATGATGCAATGAAGGAAATATTTTCTTACCTGTTTAGTGTTCCTTATTAAAAATTTATGACCCTGTGGGGTTATATATGGAGTTGAGTTTTCCAAAAGCACTGGAGCCTGCAAAATTATTCATCTTATCATCATTTGGGGGTATTGTCAGTGTTCCAAAACATCTTTTCATTCTATTTTCGTACTTCCCTTACCTTTTGTGGATCATTTGTAGTGAAAGGAAGAGCTATGTCACCTAACAGTCTGGGTGGCTATGGTGGAAGTTTGCTTTCACCTAGCACGTTGTAAAAAAAAATAAAATCAATTAGTATAGGATTGTACATAAATAAGCTCCTTCTAGAGCATAGGTGTTTGTTTTATTTTTGTAAGTATAATAGTGCATATATCATCTTGTTGTCTTCAAAAAAATGTATTTGAGCTCGACTCCACAACCAATTATCTAAGGCACTGGAATTGCACGTTCTTTCCAGAACAGGGAAATTCGACTATGTGTCGATTTCCAGAACCTCAACAAAGCGTCTAATAAAGATAACTATCCTGTCCCTCCCATGGAACAGATACTACAACAAGTATCTGGTTCCGAGAGGCTGTCCTTACTGGATGGTTTCTCCGGTTACAACCAAGTTTTAATGTCTCCACCAGACCAGTTGAAAACTACCTTCCGTACCCCGTGGGGCACTTATGCTTATCGTAAAATGCCCTTTGGATTGATTAATGCCGGTGCTACCTTTCAGAGAGCAATGGATATTGCTTTTAGAGGCTTTATCAATCATTCCATAGTAGTCTACCTAGATGATGTAACTGTTTATTCAAAAAACAAAAACGATCATCTATCTCACCTCAGAGCTGTTCTACTACGATGTCGTAAATACGACATCTCCTTAAATCCTAAGAAGTCCATTTTCATAGTAGAACAGGGTAAACTGCTAGGTTTCATTGTGTCTAGTGATGGAATGATTATTGACCCCGAGAGGACCCAGGTCATTGCCAAACTTCCCCCACCGACCTCCAAGAAATCCATGCAGTCCTTCCTAGGCCAGATCAATTTCGTGAGAAGGTTTGTTCCCAGCTTCTCTGAAATGGTCAGACCTCTCCAGAACCTGATAAAGAAGGACACCCTATATCACTGGGGACCTACTGAAAACCA
>ML779865.1:1849201-1888703 GCA_009831015.1 Picea engelmannii | reverse complement strand
TTTCGCCCGTCAACAGTACACTTCATGGGTCTCCAACCCCATCCCTATGAACAAAAAATAGGGAACTATTCACGTCTGCATAGACTTTCACGATATCAACCACGCTTGTCCCAAAGACAACTTCCCAACCCCTTTCATTGGCCAAATTATTGATGATTTTACCAGCTACGAGGCATTGTTCTTAATGGATGGGTTTTATCGACTACAATCAAATCCAAATCCATCCAGTAGATCAATACAAAACCACTTTTACTACCCCTTGGGGTACCTTTACTTATCATGTCATGCCTTTTGGACTCAAGAACATGGGTACCAAGTTTCAATGGGCCATGACCTATGTTTTCCATGATATTTCTTACATCATCTTGGCTTATTTGGATGACCTCACTGCTTGATCCAAAAAGTTAAATCAACATTTAGACAACTTACACATCGTTTTCCAACGATGTCACCGGTACAATATCTGCTTGAACACCATCAAGTGTGTCATTTTCATCACTGCCAGATGCCTCCTTGGGCTCATTGTCTCCCAACATGGCATCATGGTAGACCCCCTCAAGGTCCAAGCTATCACAAAAATTCCACCACCTACGAATTTATGCCAACTGCAAAGCCTACAAAGAAAATCCAACTTTTTACATCACTTTGTCCAAGATTATGCCACTCGCACGCATGGTTTTCTTCGCTTACTGCATCATGATATCCCATTTTTATGGGACAAACATGCTCAAACAAATTTTGATTATTTGAAATATTCCCTATAAAATTCCCCTTTGATTAGTCCCCCAGACTATGATCGTGATTACATCCTCTACTTGTCACCCTCAGTTGTCTCAGTAGTAGGATTCCTCATCCAATTAGGGGATTGTGGGCGTGAACATGTCATTTACTACATTAGTAAAAACCTTTCAGTGCCACCCTTGAAATACAATCATGATGAGAAACACACCTTAGCAGTTGTCTTCGTAGTCCAAAAACTGTGTCATTATATCCTACTTCGAACTATCAAGTTTGTAGCAGATTCCAATCCCATGTAGTACTTTCTTAATCGACGACAAATTAATGGAAAATTTTCTTGATGGATCGTCATCCTCTAGGAATACTATCTAGAGTTATCTACTCCCAAAAGAAAGAAATCTCTTGTCCTCTTTGAACTCAGTATGTATTTTCCCTCGAAAGCTAAATAGTACCCCATCAATGAGGATTTCCCCGATGAACACCTCTTCTTCATCCCCTCTGATGACCCTTGGTATGATGACCTACTTGTCTACCTTCAGACAAAGAATTTTGGGTCTAATCTCTCTTCAGATGATAGTTGACGCATTCACCACTAATCCCCTTGATACCTCCTCATTGGAGACTTTCTCTATCGATGCGGGGTCGAAACTATCCTTTGTCGATGTCTGATCATCGACGAAGCTGACAGAGTCTTGAACGATTTCCACAACGATGCTTGCAGTGGTCACCTCTCAGGTATTTCCACCACCCAAAAAATCATTCGAGTAGGGTACTTCTGGCCCACTTTGTTTCATGACTACATCCATGCTGTCGAGCGATGCGACAAATGCCAACTTTATGCAAAGAAAGCATGAGCGCCACCAACTCTTCTACATCTAGTCATCACAATCACCCTCTTCTGTAAATGGGGCATAGAATTCATTACTTTCCATCCTTCATCTAGTAATGGACACAAGTACATTGTCATGGCAGTCAATTACTTTACCAAATGGGCCAAAGCTATGCCCACATTTAACAACACCATTGACACAAAAACACATTTTTTCTTCAACCACATCATCACTCGATTTGGAGTCTCAGTACAGTTAGTGTCTGATCATGGTAAACACTTTCAGAACGAGATATTTTTGGAACTCTCCTCAAATTTAGGCTTCTCCCATGAGTTTTCCTCCCCATACTAGCCTTAGTCCAATGAACAAGTTGAGGTTGTCAACAAAGTCCTCAAAACAATGCTACAATGTACCATCAACAAACATAAGACTAACAAGCATCATATGTTGTTTTCCTCTTTATGGGCTTATCACACGACATTCAAAATTACCACTGGTTTCACAACATTCCACCTCATCCATGGGATCAAAGCCACCCTCCCTATCGAGTGTGAAATCCCCACGTTACACATTTCCATTGAGATATTACTTGACACATCTTCAATGGAGCAACGCTTGTTAACCTTAGAGTCACTTGATGAAGATCGTCAATCTTCATTGCAAAACAATGAGGCAGCTAAAAAATGGTCCAAATCCACCTTCGACCGCCATGTCAACCTTCACTCATTCCACGAAGGTGATCTCATGTTAGCCTATGATATTGCCCACAATACTCTTAGCCATGGGAAATTCAAGTCATTATGGCATGGACCCTACATCATCCAACACTGCCTCACCAAAGGCACCTACATCTTGGCCTCTCTAGAAGGATACCCTCTTAAAGAACCCATCAATGGGTTGTACTTAAAGAAGTTTTATGCCTAAGTGTAGCCCCCCTACCTTAGGTTTTTCTTTGCACACATTTGTAGTGTTTTTAGTTTTATTTTCCTCCACCAGTCCTCATGTCTTATCTATCATCCGTGTTATTGACAGATACATCATCCATCAACCTACCACATTAGTTACATTGACAGTACCAGCCACTGGACCCCGAATATCGCTTCGGCCGCTTGGTCCCTCTATACTCACTCACATGTCCTGCTCCACTCTAGTGGCATATATTCATGTCGGCCACCATCAACCAAGCCAAATATGATGCTACCATTGGTCTCCTCACCGAGGTCAGTCACCGCCACATTCATCACCCTAGCGTTCTATTATATTCCCAACTTGTCGTCTTGCAACTCAACAATGTATATCATGTTCACGATCCTTTCCTCTTTTACAAATGCCTACACGTTAGACTATTATCTCACAACTTTGATTCAATCACATTTACACATATTCCTGAAAAACTTAATCAAGTAGAATATCACATGGGTAACCTAGTATTATATTGGCATTTATCACATTAAAACATCATTTTATACATAAACATCATCATTTGTCAAAACACATAGACAAGAAATCATACATAAAAAAAACATAACACATGGAGACATGAATGATCCAACAATATATCCATATATATATAATAAGTGTCATCAGTGTTTACAAAACAAATACATATATAATCACATGTAGGCCAGTGAATCTCCCCACCCCTATGAATACAAAAATGGGTATCAAGTACCCTGTACAAAATTGGGCTCCCAAGCCCGTACATACAAAAACATGACACTCATGGTGCCCACATAGCTTCCCCCCAATTCCTCTATCAGATGGAGTCACCCCACCAGTAGGGGGCCCTCCAGGTCCAGGAGGTAGTCAACTAGTCATCATTTCCCTCACTACTTCCGCTTGACGGATCAGGGTCCACCACTCTATCGGTATGCCCACGCACTGCTCTAGGACTTCCTCCTCCTGGATATGGGTCCACATGCCCTCAGGTACTCCTGTGACCATATCAGAGGGCATTCGAAGAACTTGAGAAACCCACAGGCTTCCAAGTATCTTCGAACACCCGACTGCTCTCTCACCACCTCTAATAGATGGTTGCAGTCACGCTCTCTCCAATGCACTGGCATCATTCTCTCGGGGTATTTTGATCACCTGTATCCACATAGAAACTCTTGATCAACCTCATCATCCATAAAAGGGCATAAAAAATTAAAAAATTTCAAACCCCTTAGCCTTGCCTCTAGTGCGTGACTTTCACCCAGATAGGTGCACACATTTGCACACCTATTCTTTGCACAGTTGTGCACTAATGCGTAGCTGTCTGAGAAAAATCCACGCATGAGTGTGCAACTATTAGTCAGACAGGCGGGCATCTCATGCACACTTGTCTACCCAAACCTTGCACCCACATGCACGACTATGTCAAGCACAGTCACACATTATGCGCTGGAAAAGGGATTATACTCACGTACATATGCGCGAGTATTTTTCCTTTTCCCATGCACTGGTGGGCCCCTACCCAAAACATCCCCTGCACAAACCTTATTACAATCCCTACCTACAAATTAAGAGTTTCACAAGCTACAGGAGGATAGGACCACTAACCCATCTCTCACCACTCTCGGATCAATATCCTCACGCTCTTGCAATCTCAAAATCACCTTAGAGAAACCTCGTCAATTCAGCTATAGTGACAGGTACAAATGAGGTGGCATTGTGGGCCCACCATCCATATATAGCCCCCTTTTCCCCAACTTCCACACTCTATTACAAGAGCCCAGAGCCTTCATTTTTTTATCCGTTCTCAGCCACATGATCCTAGTCCCACCATCTACACATCCACATTCCCCGGGTCATCATCTACACTTAGCCCCAGAGGGGAATTTTTCTCACATCATGTTCAAGTACACATGCTCATGTTCAATTTTATCAAATAGTTGTTATATGTTCTTTATCATCAGATATTGTTCACGTCAGTTATTTGGTTTTCATGTGTGCAAGAACTTGTTCCGCAAACTTACAACCCCTTCAGGTATATGTTAAATACTGGCATGTAATTATTCCCTCTATAAATCAATTGCATATCCCAGTCACACCCTCTAACATTTACCTTTAGGGTCATTACATCTGGCTCTGCAGTACTGTTACCTCTATTGCATTTGGGTATTGTCACCCGATAACACTCTACCCCACATGAGTTGTCCCATTCATAGTTCCCCTTGGAAACTTGACACTCATGTTGATTTCACTCCCTAGGGATGGGAGTCTGGATAGTCTTATGCACTTCTGAGAATGAACCCGATACTTCTTCTCATCATATTGCTAACTTTCCCAATGGAATCTCAGGTCATGTTATCTCGGTTCTATTGACTGCACCCCCACAGTTTCATTAGCCTTCCATATCATCTACCATAAGTTTTCCCATCTGCATATTGTCCTCCATTCATTTACCTAATATAGAAACCCACCCATGGGTCCCCCACCTTTCACCATTTTTATGTCACAAACTTGCGCCCTAACAAGCCAAGCCGAAGACCTATGAATTTGTTAGGCCATCAATGCCTACGAGTCATTGACAATTCTTACAGTCATCCTTGCCTCACTTTAGAGTTCATTTACCATTTAGAACTGTCATCTACCATTATCAACTACCCCTGAGGGCACTGCAATTATCTACATCAACATACATCTTCAGTTCTAGTCTCACATTTTGGTCTCATGACACGAGCATGGGGCATGCCCATCTCATTTGTACACATATTTTCTTTTTCTCGCTAGAGAAAGGTTCGGGTCCCACAATTTTTCCTCTCCCTCTGGCAGATCGCTTTTGCAGTTCCTCTCTTCACTCTTCATTATAATGGCACTCTCAGAAAAAGAAACATTGATGTATTTCAGATATACGTATGCTCCAAACCTCACACATCAAGGGGCATCTATTATCACTGAAAAATCATCTGCAACATTGCATGGAAATGGTTAAAGAAGCACATCAATTCCATCAGCAATTAGTCCACCTACAACACCAAAATGCATTCAAAAGGAAAACAACTATACAACTGGGTCAAAAATTGAAATGTGTAGATTCACCAAAGGAACCACGTGCACAATGCGCAGTATGCATGGGTCAGCACAACCCTCAGTGTGCATACTGTGAAAAATATGTGACTGTGTACGAGAAAATTTGCACACTTCTATGAACGACACATTTATGGATCTTGTCAGCCCCTCAACCACTTCTGGTCTAACCCCCAACACGATTTGGCACTCATATTTGAGAAAAATCTAGCTTGGGGGATGGTCAAGATCTAGAGAGTGCCCTAAAAGGCCCCTTGAGCACACTATGAACCAATTACATTTTTCCATGTATGAATGCTATAAATAAGAGCCATGGGTGTGCTAAGAAACCAAGATATTCATAGTATATTTATGTTGCAAGAATTCTTCCTTGGGAATCCTCTTTTCTCTTGGAATCCTTCAAGCACCATTGAAATAGTCCATTCCACTCACCTCTTGAGGGAATATGCATTTTTGTTCTTCATCATTTTCCATTTCTTCCATTGTATGAATAACTCTCAATTAGGGAACTCAAGATCCCTCCCAAGGAGGAAGAGGGGACTCATAAGTCCCTATTTTTTTCTATAGTGTTTTTCCTACTAATCTATTGATCCATTGGTAGAATTATGTTGGTCATTTTTTTATTTTCATGGTTCTAAGTTTCTCATGCTTTCTAACATTTACTTCTTAGTTGTTTTAGTTTTATTTCTTTTTTTACACGTGTTTGGTTGATCTATCCCACTCACAAAACTTTTTTCTTGTCTAGCAGGCTCATCTAGACATGCAAGTGTTGTTGTTTTTCTCACCGAAATGACAAAACCAACACAACAATTACCTCATGGGGAGTAAATTTGAGCTAAGGATGGAGCACTTTGGTCTGAAACATTTGTTTTGACAACCCACATTAAATGCCAGGAAAACTAGATGGTTGGAATTTTTTAGTGAATATGACTTTAAAATTAAGCATATAAAAGACAAGGCAAATCAAGTTGATGATGCACTCAGTAGGAGAGCACATGAGATCCATATTAAAACCATCAACATGTACATGATTGATCTGAAAGATAAAATTATTGAAAGAACTTCAAATCAACAATATCTAAAAATAAAAGAAACATTACAACACGACAATTTACAATAGAAATTTAAATATTATGAGCTATAAGAGGATGGAAATTCACATGTACAAAGGCAAGGTATATCTGTTGAATTCTAGTAGTTGAAAAATATCGTGATGTTAGAAATTTGCAATGTTCCATACACTAGGCACCCATGATATCAATAAACAACTGCAACTATAAGAAGCCAATATTTTTTGCTTAGCATGAAGAAATAAGTGGCTAATTACATAGCCAAATGTCTAGAGTGCCAAAAGTTGAACACCAAAGATAGACATCTGACGAGGTTGTTACAACCATTTTTCATTCCATAATAGAAGTGGGAAGTAGTTACAATTGATTTTATTACAAATATTCCTAGAACAATGAAGCAGCATGATTCCATCATGGTGGTGGCAGATAAATTAACTACGGAATCACATTTTATTCTAGTGAGGACTGCACACAAGGAAACAAATATTGAAAAAATATACATGAAGGAAGGTGCCAAGCTACATGGAGTGGCCAAGGAAATGGTTTTATATAGAGATCCAAAATTCACTTCCAATTTTTGGAAGGGTTTGTTCAAAGGTTTTGGGACAAATCTAAATCTCAGTACAACATATCACCCAAAGTTAGATGGGAAACAAAGAGGACCAATAGAATAATTGAAGACATGCTTAGGATGTATGTGATGGACCAGACATCAAAGTGGGAGGATTATATCCATTTAGTATAATTTTCCTACAATAATGGGTACTAGGCCTTTTTAAAAATGATCCCATTTGAAGCATTATATGGTAGGAAGTGTAACACACCAATGATTTGGGATAATCTAGAAGAAAAAGTTGTTATTGGGCCAGATTTTTTGAAGGAAATGGAAGAGTAGATGAAAAATATCAAGCAGAATTTAAGGGCTACCTAGGACAAGTAGAAAAGTTATGCAGATAAGAACATATTTTTCATATATTTTAAAGTGGGTGGGCATGTTTTTTAAGAGTGAAAGCGAAGAGAAGTTCGCTAAGATTAGGAAGTTTCCCAAACTTGGTAGCAAGATATTGTGAAACTTTTGAAATATTAAAGAATATAGGGTCAATTACATACATTCTAGCATTTCCTACATCCACGAGAATGCATATTTCATGTGTCATTATTAAACAAATATTTCCTTGACTATAACCACATAATTAAGTGGACTTTGATCCAGGTGGAACACGAAGGGGATTTCCAGGTGGAACTAGTAGGCATCCTAGACCAAAAAGTAAAAGTGCTCGAGAACAAAGCCATAAGGTTGCTAAAGGTTTAATGGAATTGATATGGTCCTGAAGATACAACATGGGAGTAGAAAGAAACCATGCGGGAGGAATACCCACAATGTTTTGTCAATTTTTGAAGAAAATAGAATATAATAATGCAAGACTCCATTTTGAGCAGCTAGAGTTTCGAAACCACATCTCAGAGTACTAGCCAAGCCACACTAGGGGCCATGAAAAATGATTGGTACAACCCAAGGGACGAAGAATAGTTAAAGGGGTACATTCATTGGGTCAATGATTTGAAAGGAATATGATATTTTGGTTGGAACTGTTGATGGACTTGTCAGTCACTTGTGAAATTGCATAATTGTATTTCTTTAAGTGTTGTGATTTAAATTTGTATACATATATCGACATAGTGTGCACCAAGGATGATGAACAATTATAGGGGAGGAGGGAATGTAACATCCCCACTATAATTCCCAATTTAATTAATGATCAATGTAGATATAATGTGTGGTTATGGCCAAACAATGAAATATGCAAATTGTATTTCCAGATTTTAATAAATAAAATGTGATGCTAGCTGCTAGGGGAAATGGACAAAGATGGGGGATGATTAATACACAAGAGAGGGAAGGGTCTAGGACAATTTCTAATATAGTAGTCCAAGGGGGAAATACCAATGTCTATTAATTCAACCCACTTCCTATAATTAATATTGGTATATGAACCTTCTAAGTTTTGGATTGAGTGTTACCAAATCCAATCATTGAATAAATGTAAGAGGGTGGGTGTGAGAAGTCACATCCCATAATTATTGGGAGCATGGGGCTGAACTAAAATCCAAACTAGGGATTTTGGATTCAACTTGCTTGGGGAAAAGAGAGGAAATTTGGATGGGAAACATTAGCATTTTTAGACAATCATGCTTGGTATGAACAACAAGCAGAGAATAGTGAAGAAGAGTATTGGAGTTGGTGTTGACACTAAGAGGGGGGGTGAATCAATATCAATTATAATTTAGCACCTTTTAAAAATTTCAACTTTTTAATTAAATAAATTCATCCCAATATATAGTAGAGAGCAAAAGAACAAATACATAGTGCACAACAGATTTACATAGAAATCCAAATGGAATAAAACGACATAATGATTTTCTTATATAATAATAAGATTACATTAATAGGAAGCTACAACTTCCAACATTCTCCAAATCCAACTGGAAGGAGGCACTAACCCCCTGATTTATAGGCACTAAGTTGAAGGAAGCTACAACTCCCTATATTCTCCAGTTCCAATTGGACGAAGGCTCCAACCCCATTTCCTTGCCCCTTACTTCCAACCTCAAATATGAGTATAAAAGAATCAACTTGTCACTATCACTATATTTTTCACTATCATTGATACTTCATCATCATCAACTTGGGTCCACACAAAGATCCTAGGTCCACATATAAAACCCATCAACCACACAAAATCCTGTGCCAAGATCCCCAAGGATACGTCTCAAATCAAGTGCCAAAAACTCTAAAATATGAGACTCACAAATTGGGTCCACATAGAGATCCTAGGTCCAAATGGGTCCACATATAAACCCCAACAACCTCCAGAAAACATCATGGTATCATCACAACTTCACAGAAGACCATACAATAGCATCACAACTTCATAACATACTTTGAGAATAAGAAATACCTCAAGAGAATCCGTTAGACTTCCCTTGCACACCAGAAGACACCCCAAACACCTTGTGCACACCTCAGACTTGATATCTTTCTTGGTCACACAAAAAAAGTGAAATTCGATCATGTATTTATAGTAATTTTGTCCCCCAAAATTAGCTCAATCGACCTCAATTTTCAGGTTGGGTTATTGAATGGAAAAATTCATATCTCCTCATTCCTAGGGAGTTAGAGGGAATTCCATATACTATTGTAAAGGTCTTAGAATAATATTTCCAACCATGTAACTTATGATTCTATTTGATTTATTTATGTAAGGTAAAAATACCCTCAAAGATAGGGTATCTGAATTGACCATAAATAATACTTTCAACAATATCCATCTTGCAATATTGATCTTGGACATCTGTAGGATTCTTCACTTGACTGTAGGGGATTCTTGACCACACCTCTAGGGATTCTTGTGGTCTTCTTCAAAGAATATTCCCATGAGTGCCATGATAAATCTATTCCATAAGGGGAGCACTTTGGAGGCTCCTACAAGTAAACCCATATGCTTCTCCATGTTGATCACCAATGAATGAATTTGACATCAATGAAAACACCATTCAACAATATCCCCCTTTTTCATTGATGGAAACTCTCATAATACCCCTGTCATCATGCTCTTGATCTTTCTCTCCCCCTTTGACATCAATGGAAAAGGCTAACGCTTCTCTTTGGTGATTCTCCCCATGAACTCATGGTGCTCAATAGTATTTCACCTTCCTTTTCTATCTTCTTATGCTTTCCTTCCTTATTATAGTATTTGGATCTCTTTTCTATGACTTCAATCCTCTTTCTCTCCTCTTTTTCTAGGATGTATATGATGTTCGGTCTTCTTGTTGCTGTTGCAACCAATCTTCCTCGGTCTTCTTCTTTGATTTCAAATCTTCGGGAATAAAACTTAAGATTGTATCCATGCTCATATATTTTAGTGACACTAAGGAGATTATTCTTCAAATCTTCAACCAATAATACATTTGTTTCTTTTACATTTTCACATCCAAGGATCACTACACCTTTTCCAAGTATTTTGACAAAGGATTCATTTCCAAATGAAACACTGCCACTTTTTTCTTTCTTTAATATGATGAATTTGATTTGGTCCCCAGTCATGTGTGTTGAGCACCCACTGTCTATGCACCATTCATCTTCTTTATTTTAAGCAAGTAATGTTAATCAACAATCTTCCTTGTTTGGATTCTCTTTCCTTTCCCATATTTTAGTTGGTTTTATGATAGGAGAATCTTCTTTCATATTTTTGTAATCTCATGCTTTGTGGCCAAGATTATTCCATTTGTAGCATACAATGTTATGATCCATCAGTGGATCAAATGGATTGTAATTTTTGTTAACAAATCCATGAGCATTTATAGATCTACTATTTACATTATTTTCCTTTGGATATCCATAATCATTTTTGTTTTTCATATAGTTTTTTCTTGCATTGATTTTACAGTGAATTGATTTGTGTCCAAATTTTATGAAAGCATAACATTGACCAAGAAAAATTCTCTCATACCTGGTAGAAAAGGACCTTCTTGGTGTTTCACCCCTTCTGAATTCTTATCTTCTGTTTTGGCTGGAGGTGTCTTGTTCCTGTTGTTCTTCAACTCCCTTTTTTTTGTTGATTCCACTTCTTAAAGAATTTGTATAGTTTCTATAATTTCCTCCATCTTCCCTACATGTTTTATTTGTGTCTGTTGTCTTGAAGTTGTTGTCATATCCAAGTCTTGTCTTATTGGTAGGTGATCTCTATTTGCTAATAATTTCATCTAAATTTTCATTATTTCTTTCAAATTTTTTGTAGTAATTCAACTTTTCCATTGTCAACATCAACTCTTTTATTATGTAATCCATTTCTAATTTTAATTTATCATAATATTTAGTTTCTTGGATTTATCTAACTGCTCCTTCAAGTTGTCAATTGTATTTTCAAGCTCATGATCCTCTTCTTCACAATTTTTCAATTCATTTTTTAACTCTCTATTTTTGTTTCTGAGATTGATATTTTCTTCTTCATCATGCTTCAATTTTTCAATATTTTCTTCATCTTCCTATTCACTTTCTGTGATGTCTTTACTTCCCAAGAATTTTTTTGTGTTTGTTTAGTCTACCTTTTCATCAGAATATTCTTCATAATTGATTTCATCTATTTCAAAAAAAAATTGGCCATTATTCTAAGTTTCTCGAGTTATGAAGAGAACTTCCCTTTCTTCTCCATCGCTTTCATTTGAAGAATTGTTATCCTCCTTGGAGTAAATACTCTTTTTCTTGTGGAAGGTTTTATTTTATTCAAAAGGACATTTCTTAGCATAGTGTCCTAATCTACCACAATTGAAGCATTTAAAAGGTAACTTACCTTTTTATTTGTTAGTTCCCCTCTTAATCCTCCTTGCAAAATATGTATCTTATTCATCTGATTCATCGTCGAGTCTTTATTCTACCCTCTGTTCTTTGTTCCTTGTTTCTTCGTGGATTTAAAAGATACTTCAATGTTTGGTTTTCCATTTTCTATATCTGTTCTCATTTCATATGATATGAGGGTCCCATGTAGTGTATCCATTTTCATTTTGGTCAAATACCTAGTTTCTTCAATGGCCGAGACCTTGGCACATATCTCAAAGGAAGTGATCTCAACACTTTTTGTACAACCAAGGATTCTTTGACTTCTTCTCCTAATCCTCTGATGACATTGACAACTTCATATACTCTGAATAAATAGGTTGCAATATCTTATTTTTCATTCATTTTCATATTTTCAAATTGTGCTCTATGTCATTGAAGCTTGACCCACTTGACTTTCAGATCGCCTTCTTAAATATTTTGAAGTTTATCCCAAACCTCTTTAGTTGTGTTGTAACCTGTCACCTTGCTATAAATAGTTGGTGTTAATCTACTTATGATAACATTCCTATCCTTTGAATTACAAATCATTAATTTCTTCTCATCTAGATCAATTGGAGTATTTTTTCAGAACTTTATAGCCATTGACAACTGAGAGCCAGATATCCACTCCTAAATATGTCAAGTAAGTTTGCATTATGTTGCTCCAGTATGCATAATTGTTTCCATCAAATGGTGGAATCCCATTTGGAATTTGGTCTTACATTTTTTCTCATTATCTTCCTTCTAGTGATTAGATTGTTTTGAAGGTAACCTGCTCTGATAACAATTGTTGATATTGTCGAATTTTCATAAGAGATGATATTGTACGTGAATGAATATGTTATTACAATGATGAGTGTTCTATATATAAAGAACATATGGTGACCATGGTGACCATCCATGAAGAGATGCATCCCTTGGGTAATAAATATATTTATACTTTATATTATATTATACATATAATATAAATTTACTTTATATTTATACTTTATACTTTATTATATATATTTATACTTTATATCATAAATATATTATTACATTAATAATATTATAATTAATAATATTTCTTAATAATTAATAATCATATTATTAATTATCAATCTAGTAGAGAGTCTTTCTGATGCTGCCCAGACATCAACACTCCCTCTCAATGAGGGAGACATTCTACATTATGCCAAGATTACCTCTGAAGATTACCTTTTAATATTATCTATGGGTAGCTCTCAAATAGCTTCAACATGTCACCATGACATCCATTACTGCACAATGAATCTATACCTCATCATGTGCACCCTTGTGAATTCACAGGAAATGTATCCAAGGCCCGTGGGTAGTTCTCAAATAACTAAAACATGTCCCTAGGACATCTACTTCCATGCAATGCATCAATACTTGATCATGTTCGGCATTGGTCTCAGTGCCAACCCTTTTTCATGCTGGATGAGATCCAAATGTCTCAGTGCCAACCGTTTTTTATGTTGGATGAGATCCACCTATCTCAGTGCCAACCCTTTTTCATGTTGGATGAGAACACTCAGTGTCGGCTGATGCAGGAGCATCGCTCCACCTCATCAAATACGTTAATCGACAACGCATCAATGCACACGGAGGAATGAGTCCCAAGGGAAGAGAGGCACCAACCCTCTCATTTTGAACCCAAATTATTATTTTTAATGCAATTCAATGTAATTAAAGTATGTAAGGCCCAAGGAAAGCCGAGACACTATCTTTGTACAAGACAATTTATTGTAATATGTAGAGTCTCCTTTAATGGCTAACAAGTAGGTTGGTCTAGATCCGATCCAGAATAGATGGAGATTAAATGTAATTTAATGAGAGTAGGTAGCTAGAGGGAAGGCTCAAGGAGCCACTCTTTTTTAAAAAGATCTTTGTATCTAAAATTCATTAGGAATGAGAGCATTATAGTAGAAGAGAGAATTAGAGAGATCAAGAGAGAGGAGGAGAAAGAGTTCAGACTTATTTGCAGTCTGTCCATGCAAACATTGTACAAACCATTAAGATATTAATACAAAGATAATTTTTTCCTGCATATGAGTTCCTCTGTATGTTTTATGAGTTTTCTAAATGTGTTTGAATGTTACTATGTGTTTATGAATGTTGTGAATGTTATTTCTATGTTTTTCTTTTGGAGGATTTAGATAGACTTCTCTATATATGTTTAGTTTTCTGAGTAGTTATGGGATTTTAGGCTTGTGCAAGGAGTGCACACAAGAGTAATTTAAAACTCTGTGAAGCTAGTGCAAGGAGTGAACTTGAACTCTATTTTGAGTTCAGAGAAGAGTGTGCCAGGTGGGCACACTAGGACTGTTCAAAAACTCAGTAGGGAGGATTGTGCAAGGAGTGCACATCAGAGTTGTTGAAAAATATGAAGAAGACATACTAGAGTTACTAAACACTCTAAGGAGGCTCTACAAGGAGTGAATTGAGAAGGAAAAAGGAGTGCACATGAAATTTGTTTCGATTTCAGTGAGAAAGTTTCCAAGAGGGCACACTAGAAGGTAAATCTTAGGAGGAGCAGTGCAAGTCTACACAGAGAGCACAAGTAGTGCGCCAAAAAATATTCTAAGTCCTAGAGTACAAGGGAAGCGCAAGTGTGTGCCAATAATTCATTTGAATTATTAAACAAGCTCAAGAGGACGAGTGTAAGGTACCAGAAGGGCACAAGAAATTGATAAAGAATCAAAGGGCCAAGACCCTTTGAATTTTAAGGAATTTCAAGCTAAAGAAGAAGAGCGTTGAGCTATCGGGAGGGAGGAAAAATTTGTTGAAAGAGTAAAGAGATGAGACTCTTAGAATTTTGAGCAATTATAACCTTAGGAGGGATAGCGTGAATTTATGTCAATCAGGTGCAAGGAGTGCACAGAGGCCACACTTCGTTAAGTGTTGGTCAAGCTGTAGAAATAGGGCAAGGTGTGTGTCGGTGAACTTGTTTCAATTTAATAAGCTCAAGAGGTGTAGCATGAGCAAAGGCTGAGAAGAAAAAATTGTAGAAGAAGGATCAAAGGCCAAACCTTTGAAGAGTTTCAAAAATCTCTCATTTAGGAGGAAAGAGAAACAACGGAGGAGGAGGAATATACAACAATCGTTGATCTCAGCTGGAGATAAAATCTAGACCATCAGATCAGAATCCAAATAGAAGGAAGAGTGCGCACAGAGGAGGACAGATCCCAGTCATAGGATCTAAGCAAGTGGGTCGATAGCCATTGAATCTAGGTGAGTTGCACAAGATTTAAACCTTATAATCCTTTGGACTAAGGAATTCCAGATATTTCTCATGTTTAGGAGGTGAGGACACGAGACTCCCGAAGTTCCAAAGACTAAAGTGTACTTGGGTCATTGGGTACAAGTACACAGGTCCATAGATAAAGAAGAGTCTAGAAGTCTGGAGGTATATTTCTCTGGAGGAAATTAGCTGAGAAGGTGAGAAGACTCTCGAAGTCCCGGGAGTCGGAGTTAATCTGGACCGTTCATAAAGAAGGGCATGTGGCAACAGTCTAGAAGAGGTTCAGAGAAATAAAACTCTGGTGGGATTACGTGGAGTTAAGTTGAGAGCTACAGAAGGGTCAGGAACCATATTTAATCTTTACCATTGGTCGAAGGAGAGTTACATGGAAGGATATATATTAATCTGAAGGTGGGACACTTCGTAGAAAACAAGGTGTAGTGTCGAGGTGACTCCCGAAGCTACGAAGAGGTAGAGTCCATATCATCCATCCATTTGAGATGAAAACATGTTAGTAGATCAAAGGAAGTACATAAATTCAACTATCCACAAGATTGGAGCCTAGGCGCAGAAGTGTTCAAGCCTCCTGAAGCTCTGAAGTAATGGATCATATTCTCACCATTGAATAAGAGGACACGTGGCACCAGATATGAGAGTCTGGAGGCTTGGCACTTTGGAGGATTCAAGGCATAGGTTGTTTGGGTCTAGAAATCCCAAATTCCTAAAGGCCAGAGTCTATCGCGACCATCCATTTTCAGGTACACACGTCACTCAATCCTAAGATTCAGAGGTCCAACACTCTGGAGGAGTTTTTTAAGTGAATTTTTTGGGTGGAAATTTCCTGGAGTCCCGAAGATTGGAGCCCATATCGATCATCTAATCAAGGAGGACACGTGGATGAAGGATATACCACTTCATTAGTTTAGGTTTCGAGGAGGATAGGGTGAAATGTTGTGAGAAATTATGAAGGCTCGAAAGCCAAATTAATCTTGACTTTCCATTCGATAGGACACGTGGAAGCAGATCCAGTTTCCCAGAGGATTGGAACTCTAGAGGGCTAGATGCATTATCTATCCAGAGCTCCATAAGCTCATATTCCCAAAGAAGATACTATCTGTTGATCAGAGAGGAACATGTTGCAGGTGATTAGACCCTCCGTTAATTCAAAATTCAAAGAGAAGGTGAGTTGGAAGAGCTAGGACTCCTGAATTCTAGAGTCTCAGAGCTCATCAAAACCATAGATATCAGCTGAGATTCTGAGCTATTGATATGAAGAGGAATTTGGAACTTCACTGATCCGTTGTTCAAAAGGAATGGGTGGCCTATCTGTTAAGACTTCCGAAGCCTAGAGGCTCTAAAACCCAAAGCACAGAGTGGAAAAGAGCTTTTGATTTGGAGGGAAAATAGGAGTCATCCAATATTATTCAAGGTTTGACATTCCAGGAGTATATGGTGTTGGAGAGGGAAGGATCGTCGAAGCCCGAAATCCTAGAGACTGTATGAGCCGTTGATTTTGGTGGACATTGTGGACAATTTATCATTTTTATTGTACAATATTTCACGAGCCCATGTATTCAGAGGAGTGAGGTATTGAAGTGTTGAAATGCCCAAAGGCTGAAGCTCCAGAGTGCCTGGATTTGAGCCCATAGTCATATGCAGATTTTGGCTGGGGTAAATGGGTTGGGGCTGAAATTTGGATTTTAAAAGGTTTTAAAGGGGATTAGGAAAGGTTCCCGTGGTTTTGTTTTTGTTGGACCTGCACAAGAAATCAATGACCTACGTTTTATTTTTAAGGGCTCGACAGGAGCCCGAGAGCCGATATAGCTCTTAAATTGGATGATCCTAGAGCTGGAGGTCACACAGACCCTAGGAGATGGTGGGGTCTACATCAAGTGGTATCATAGAATATTCTTGTTTGTAGATATCAGGCAAAGGTAGAAGAACAAGATGAGTATGGATGCTCTATGAAGATTGTTTGCAAGTTTGCAACAGTCAACAAATAGCCAGGTGGAATGAAGAGAGAGAACCAATTGCATTCTTGGAGGAAAAATAGGAAAATGGCTACTGAATGCCATAGATGAGGTTGAGGAAAACACCTTAAGAAGATGAGCAATGAGGATATGGACCAAGATCTCAAGGAGATCATAGAGGAGATTGATAGTTTGATGTTGAAGATGCAACATGAAGCATAGGGAAGATGGAAGTACAAATGGCCTTTGAAGTAGAAGGTAAGATGGCCCATCCAACAGTTGATTTCCAAGAGGAAGAAAAAAGTGTTGAGGAGGTGGCTAAGGCAAGTGGAAAAAATCAGTGAAACAAAGGAGGAGATGATGAGGAAGAGAGACCAGTTGAAGATCTCATATAATTCCAGGAGGCAAGAGATGAACTTTCAGATTTTTGGGTGGGAAATAAGAAGATATCAGTTGAAGATCTCATAGACTTCTAGTAGGGCAGAAGTGAAAGTCCATATTTCCAGGTGGGCAAGGAGGAGATATCGGTGGAAGATCTCACAGATTGCTAGGAGGACATAATAGAAATTTCATCTTTCCAAGTGGGAAAGGAAGAGAAGGTGAGACTGTATGAGAGTCTCAAGAACTCAGAGAGGAGTTTATATCAACAAGGAGTGTTGATAGAGGAGGAAGGTCAGAGGAATATTATGATGATTGGGGGAACTAGTATATTCCTGCCAAGTAGCCTAACAGAGGCTAGTGCACATATTGCAGGTGCAGGAGAATAAGGATAGCTAGAAAGTACTGCCATAGAGGATAAGGAGCAGAGATTGACATCTTCCCAACTGATGAAAGGAAAAGAAGAGAATTTAGTGGAATTTCTCAAAAGTTTTAGTAAGGGACATGAATAGGAGGTGACTGTAGAAATGGAACCTGCAGCAGAGGGGAGATCAATAGACAACATGGACTTTGTTGATCTGTGTGAAGAAATGGAAGCCCTAGGAGAAATGGTAATAGCACAGACTCCGCGCATCCAACAAGTTAAGTTGGAGATTGATGAAGAGGAGATGCAGTAGCAAAGAAGACTACATGGAAGCATCCACCTAATGGACCAATTGGAACGAGAGATAGAAGAGATACGAAAGATGATGTTGGAATCATCCCAGGAGGTAGTCAATATAAAGAGGAAGCTTAATAGAGGAGAACCTACATAAATAAGTAGTAGGACAACAACAATAATAGAAGCAAGGAAGAGGAGTAGATGGACAACTCCAAATTCAAGTATGGGATCATGGAGGATCTCAACATCACCAGCAGGAGAGCGATGAGAAGTAGCTCATGATTTTTTCTAGTGTGGGAGTATGATGTAGGAACATCACTCCACCTCATCAAATGTGTCATCGGGAAGCACATCAGCGCACAAGGAGGAATGAGTCCCAAGGGAAGAGAGTCACCAACCCTCTCATTTTGAACCCAAATTAAAACATTTACTGCAATTCAATGTAATTAAATTCTGTAAGGCCCAAGGAAAGCCAAGCCACTGTCTTTGTATAGGCCAAGTTATTGTAATATAAAGAGTCACCTTTAATGGATGATAGTTAGGTGGATCTAGATCCGATTCAGACTAGATGGCTATTAAATTTAATTTAATGATAGTAGGTAGTTGAAGGGAAGGCTTGAGGATCCCCTCTTTTGTAAAAATATCTTTGTATCTAAAATTCATTAGGAATGAGAGGATTAGATTAGAAGAGAGCATTAGAGAGCTCAAGAGAGGGGAGGAGAAAGAATCGAGACTCAATTGCAATCTAGCCTTGTAAACATTGTATAGACCATTCAGATATTAATACAAAGAGAATTTTTTCTTGCATATGAGTTCTTGTGTATGTTTTAAGAGTTTTCTAAATGTCTCTGAATGTTTACTGTGTGTTTATGAATTCCATGAATGCTATGTGTATGTTTTCCTTTTGCAATATTTATAGAATTATCTATCTATCTGTAGTTTTTTGAGTAGTTTTGGGATCTTAGGATTGTGCAAAGAGTGCAAACCAGAGTAATTGAAAACTTTGTAAAGCCAATGCAATGAGTGCACTTGAACTCTATTTTGAGATCAGAGAAGAGCATGCTAGGTGGGCACACGAAGAATGTTCAAAAACTCAGTAGCGAGGATTGTTGAAGAAGTGCACATCAGAGTTGTTGAACACTCTAAAGAAGACATACCATAGTTATTGAACACTCTGAAGAGGCTCTGGAAGGAGTGCATTGAGAAAGCACAAGGAGTTTCCAAGAGGGAACACTAGAAGGTAAATCTCAGGAGGAGCAGTGCAAGTCCACATAAAGAGCACAAGGAGTGCGCCATAAACCAATCAAATTCCTAGACTATAAGGGAAGCACAAGAGTGTGCCAATAATTCATCTGAAGTATTGAACAAGCTCAAGAGGATGAGTGCAAGGTGCCATGAGGACACAAGAAATTGATACAAAATAAAAGGACCAAGAGCCTTTGAATTTTAAGGCATTTCAATCTCAGGAAGAAGAGCGTTGAGCTGCCAGGAGGGAAGAAAACTTTGTTCAAAGAGTAAATGGCCAAGACTCTTAGAATTTTGAGCAATTATAATCTCAGGAGGGGAAACGTGAAGTTCTGTCAATAAGGTGCAAGGAGATCACAGAGGCCACACTTCATTAAGTGTTGGTCAAGCTATAGACATAGTACAAGGTGTGCACTGGTGAACTTGTTTCAAGTTCCTAAGCTTGGGAGGTGCATCATGAGTAAAGGATGAGCAGACAACCTTGCAGAAGAAGGATGAAAGGCCAAACCTTTGAAAAGTTTGAAAATCCCTCGTTTGGGAGGAAATCAAAACAACAGAGGAGGAGGAAGCTATAACAACCATTGATCTTGGCTGGGGAGAAGATATGGACCATCGAATAAGAATCTAGATAAGAGGAGGAGTGAGCACGGAGGAGGAAATATCCTAGCCATAGGATCTGAGTGAGTGGGTTGACAACCGTCAGATCCAAGTTAGTTTCATGGGCTTTAACCCTTAGCATCCTTCAGACTCAGGAAGTCTGAAGATTTCTCATGTTTAGGCACTGAGGAGACAAGACTCCCGAAGTTTCGAAGCTTGAAGTGTACTTGGGATATTGGATGCAAGTGCACATGTCCATAGATAAGGCAGAGTCCAGAAGTCAAGTGGTATAGTGCTCGAGAGGAAATTGGCCGAGAAGGTGTGAAGACTTTCGAAGTTTTGGGAGTCGGAGTTAATATGGACCATCCATAAAGAAGGGCATGTGACAATAGTCTGGAAGAGATCTGGAGAACCAACACTCTGGAGAAATTACGTGGAGTTGAGTCAAGAGCTCCCAAAGGGATAGGAGTCGGATTTAATCTCGATCGTTGGTCATCGAATAGTTATGTGGCAAGAGATCTAGTAATCCAGAGGTCCGACACTCAAGAGAAATAAAGGTACAATCTTGAGGGGACTCCCATAGCTTTGAAGCGTCAGAGTCCATCTCAGCCATCCATTTGAGAGGGACACATGTCAATAGATTAGAGGAGGTCCAGAAGTTAAGCTATCTAGAGGATTGGATCCTAGGAATAGAAGTGTGCAAGCCTCGTGAAGCTCTGAAGTACTAGAGAAGATTCTCACCATTGAACAAGAAGACACGTTGCACCGGATTTGAGAGTCCAGAGACTTGACACTATGGAGGATTCAAGGCATAGGTTGTTTGGGTTGTGAACTCCCAAAGTACAAAATTATAGAGTCTATCATGACCTTCCTTTTTTAGGGACACGCATCACCCGATCCTGAGATCTAGAGGTCAAACACTCCAAAGGAGTTTGTGAAGTGAATTGTTTGGGTAGAAATTTCCCAGAGTCTCGAAGGTCAGAGCCCTTCTCAATTTCCCAATCGAAAGGGACATGTGGATGAAGGATATTCCACTTCATTATTTTGGGGTTCGGGGAGGATAGGGTGAAATGTTGTGAGAAATTCCAAAGGCTTGAAGGCTAGAGTAATATCGACTATCCATTCGAGAGGAGATGTGGCAGCAGATCCGGTTGCCCAGAGGATTGGCACTCTGAAGGGTTAGACGTATTAGCAGTCCTGAACTCCTGAATCCCGGATTCAGATTATCATATCCATTGATCGGAGAGGGACACATGGCAGGTGATTAGACCCTCCATTAATTTTTCATTCAGAGAGAAGGTGAGTTGGAAGAGCTAGGACTCTTGAAGTTTGGAGTCCCAGAGCTCATCGCAATTATAGATCTCATTGGATATTCTGAGCCGTTGATCTGAAGAAAAATTTGATGCTTCCTTGATCCATTGTTCGGAAGGAATGGGTAGCCTGTCTTCTAAGACTCTCAAAGTCTAGAGGCTCTGAAGCTTGAAGTTTAGAGTGGAAAAGAGCCATCGATTTGGAGGGAGATCAATAAGAGTCATTTGATTTGATTCGGGGTTTCTCTCTCTGGGAGCATATGGTGTTGGAGTGGGCAGGATCTTTAAATCCTGTAATCTTGGAGACTGTAAGAGCCATTGATTTCGATGGGCATTGTGTACCATTGATCCTTACTGTTGTGTAGGATTTTGCGAGCCCGTGTATTCGGGGGAGTGAGGTGTTGAAGTGTTGAAAATCCTGGAGCTTGAAGCTCTAGAGCATCTGGATTTGATCCCACCATCATATGTGGATTTCAGCTAGGGTAAAGGGGCTAGGGACTAAATTTGGATTTTAAAAGGTTTTAAAGAGGCTTAGGAAAAGTACCCGCGGGTTTTTTTTGTTGGAACTGCACAATAAATTAAGGACTTGTGTTTGATTTTTAAGGGCTTAGTAGGAGCTTGAGAGCTGATCCATATTTGGAATTGGATGATCCTAGACTGGGAGGTCGCATGGACCCTGGGAGAGGGTGGGGTCTACATCACTGGACCTTTTTCATGTTGGATGAGTTCCACTTGTCTCAGTGCCAACCCTTTTCCATGCTGGATGAGAACAGTCAGTGCCAAGCCTTTTTCATGATGGATGAGTTCCACCTGTCTCAGTGCCAAACATTTTTCATGTTGGATGAGAACAATCAGTGTCAACCCTTTTTCATGCTATATGAGTTCCACATGTCTCAGTGCCAACCGTTTTTCATGTTGGACGAGAAAACTCAATGTTATCCCTTTTTCATGCTGGATGAGTTCCACTTATCTCAATGCCAACCCTTTTTCATGTTTGATGAGTTCCACATGTCTCAGTGCCAACCCTTTTTCATGTTTGATGAGTTCCACATGTCTCAGTGCCCATCGTTTTTCATGCTAGATGAGAACATTCCCTCTAAAGAGGGACCACACCAAGATTGTCCCTAAAGTACTCAAACTTCATCCTCGACAACATCTTGGTAAAAATGTCCACAACTTGATCCTTTGTAGTCATGAAATTGGAGCCTCACTACTCCCTTCTGCACTATATCCCTGATATAGTAATATCTGATCGATATGCTTCAACCTGTCATAGACCACAGGGTTCTCTAATGACTTCATGCAACTCTGGTTGTCACACCAAATGTAGGTTGCCTCCTGTTCGAAACCAAATAACCCAAACAAAAGTTCTCGAAGCCACACTACTACTGCACATGCTACAAAATACTTATCTTCAACCGCATTGAGAGCCACACATGACTGCTTCTTGCATCTGATGAAGCCTCTTACTCCTTACTGTAGTACCCAGATCCATCTGAAACTAACCGTCCAACTCCCTCTCGAGCACTTAATATTAATTGAATCTTCAACCTACTAAATTCAACACTTGTCCTCTAGAACAAGTCTCATCATCCTCTTCTTGTAGGTCTTACCTACAAGTCAAATTTAGTCCAATAGTCTACAATTTCTAAAGCCACACTAATTCATGACTTGCTACACATGATACCACATACTCAGGTTTAGCCATATTGTGCGCCACACATGACAACTTCCTTCATCTGGCAAAGCCTCCTGCTCCTTATTGTATTACCCATCTCCCTCTAAAACTGACTATCCGACTCCCTCTAGAGCACTTAATATCAATTAAATATTTAACTTTCTGACTTCATCACTTGTCATCCAGAACAATTCTCATCATCCTTCTCTTATAGGTATTACCTGCAAGTCAAATTTAGTCCAATAGTCAACAATTTCAGAAGCCAAACTGCTTTGCAACTTGTTGCACATGATGCCACATACTCTACCTCAGTCGTACTAATTGATACACAAAACTGCTTCATGTTGATCCATGAAACCATACTGGATCCTAGAATGAAGAAATATGTTGAATTACTCTTCCGATCAAGAATACTTCCAACCCAGTCTGAATCCGAATATTCATATAATACGAACTCATGGTCTATCACATACTTGAGACCATAATCCAATGTACCCTTAATGTACCTAATCACATGTTTTTCTGTGACCAAATGAACCTGCCTAGGCTGCTCCATATAATGACTCAAGGTGTTCACAAAAAAACATATATTTGGTCTTTTTTTCATCAAGTTCATCAATGAACCCACCATCTTCATGTATAAAGTAACATCCACGGTCTCTAAATTCATATCCTACATCAATTTCATATTTGATACCATAGGTGTAGCCATTTCCTTGCAATCCAACATCCCAAACCTCTTTAGGATTTCTATTGTATACTTCCCTTGATTCAGAAAGATATCAACTTGTATCTACTATACCTTGGGACCCAAAAAATAATGCATCATCCCAAGATATTTCATCTCAAACTCAACAGCTAATTTTTTTTTTACACTCTGAGATGATATTTTCCACACATGTTTAGAAATAGGTCATCCATATACAACAATAGTATTATTGGACCATCATACACAACCTTAAAGTAAAGGTTAGGATATGCATTGTTGTTTATAAATACTAAGCTCATCAGAAAATTGTTGATCCTGCCATACCATGCTCTGGGTACCTACTTTACTCCATATAAATCCTTCTTCAATCTGCAAACTGAGTGTCCCGCAGTTGTAATGTACTAAACAAAGTGTTCTGTGCTACAAGGACAGTTCTTCTGGATCATGTTTCCATTTATGCCATGGAAATAATTTCAGTCCTTTCGGATGTTGAAAGCCACACACTTTGAGTCTTATGTCCTTAGAAGACTATGCCAGGGCCATTCTCCATTGGTCAAATTACCATGACCAATCCCAAGAGAATGTCAGCCCGATGTTGAAACATTACCGCTTAAGAATAACTTCCAAAATTACATAAAATATAAACACTCCCTCTTAATGAGGAAGGTATTATATTTGGCATAGACTCTAACACTGTCACCAACCACATGAGCTTATGACCATTGACTGTCAGACACACAAATATATACATAACAGGAAATCCATAGTGACTTCACAGCATGCATCTAGGGCTGGTGGGTAGCTCTCTAATAGCTACAACATGTTATCATGATACTATCCATTTTCTTGCAGAAAACATCTGAATCCATCACTCCCTCTGAGGATATATAGTCTTTGGAGTCATATTCTCCCTCTGCATGTGATGACCTCCTCTTCTTCTTCTTCAATGTATGGATGTGCACAACTCTATGTCTAGATAGTATTGCTTCGTTTTTCTTCCTGCAACTATCATTATGGCTCCTTCTTAGAGCTATTACCAGTGACATGCCTAGAACAAGAAACAAGAATAACATAAATCATCTACTAGAGGAGATCAATTTATCTTGTGCACAACTATATACAATGACCCTCAAAATGATACATGTTCTAATAACACACATCCATCATATACTCGATTCCATATGGCTAACCATGTTGATATTTTAGTGTTAAATTAGACAAGAACAATTTTCCGCAAGTGGTAATTACTTCCAACGATATTACTTTAGTAAACTCTAGAACATCACTAAGTAATTACACTCAGAAAATTTCAACTACTTAGAAACTTGTGTCTCTTCCTTAGATCACTTCCCACATGTGAGAGAGAAAAATATGTGTGTCTATTGTTCATGTGTATTTTAATAGTAATATTAAATTGATCCAGAAAGACACGTCTATTTGAAAATTTAATTTAATTTTCTCTCTTATAAATAGTTGGAAAATACTTCCTGTAACTACCCAAAGATTAATTTTCTTTGCATAAATATAGGCAGAAGTAAATATGTAGTACATTCCTCAGATTTAGGTAATTAGACATTTTTACTATAAATTAATGCCCTCCATAATTTATGGAATTCTTTCTATAATTTAGGTAGGAGTAAAAAGCAAATATGTTGTACATAGAGATTGCAAAAACCCCATAAATTTTACACTCCCAAGTCTTTACTCTACTCTCATTTTCCTAGGAGTCAAGCCTAGTCTCGCTCTGATACCATGTTGAATTTTCATAAGAGATGATATTGTATGTGAATGAATATGTTATTACAATGATGAGTGTTATATATAAAGAACATATGGTGACCATCCATGAAGAGATGTGTCCCTTGGGTAATAAATGTATTTATACTTTATATTATATTATACATATAATATAAATATACTTTATACTTTATATTATAAATATATTATTACATTAATAATATTGCTTAGTAATTAATAATCATATTATTAATTATCAATCTAGTATAATGTCTTTCCGATGCTACCCAAACATCAACAAATACTAAGAGGGGGGGGCTGAATGAATATCAATTATAATTTAGCACCTTTTAAAAAAAATAACTTTTCAATCAAATAAATTCATCCCGATATACAGTAAAGAGAAGAAGAAAAAATGCATAGTGCACAACATATTTATGTGGAAATCCAAATGGAAGAAAACCACAAAATGCTTTTCTTATATAATAACAAGATTACATTAATAGGAAGCAACAACTTCCAATATTATCTAGATCCAACTAGAAGGAAGCACCAACCCCTTGATTTACAGGCAACAACCTGAAGGAAGCTACAACTCCCTATATTCTCCATTTCTATCTAGAAGGAGGTTCCAACCCCCTTTTATTGCCCCTTCCTTCCACCTCCAGATATGTATATAAAAGAATCAACCTGTCACTGCCAATTTCATTATCATTGTTCCTATCACTATTATTGATACATCATCATCATGAAACTGGTTCCACATAGAGATCGTAGGTCCAGATGGGTCCACATATAAAAACAAACAACCACATAAAAACTTGTGCCAAGATCTCTAAGGATACGCCTCAAATCATGTGCTAAAAAACCCAAAATATGAGCCTCACAATTTGGGTCCACATATAAACCCCAACAATCTTAGAACAACATCATGGTAACCTCACAACTTCATAACAGAGAATACAATATCATCACAACTTCATAGCATACCTTGAGAATAATAAATACCTTAAGATAATCCCTTAGACTTCTCTTCCACACTAGAAGAAACCCAAAACATATTGTGCACACCTCAGAATTGATCTCTTGCTTTGTCACTCAAAAAATGTGAAATTAGATATCATGTATTTATAGTAATTTTGTCCCCCAAAATTAGCTAAGTCGACCTCAATTTTCTAGCTGGATTGTTGAATGGATAAATTCATATCTCCTCATTCCTAGGGAGTTAGAGGGACTTCCATATACTTTTGGAAAGGTCTCAGAATAATATTTCGAAGCCATGTAACTTGTGATTCCATTTTAATTATTTATGTAAGGTAAAAATACCCTCAATTATAGGGTATCTAAATTGACCATAAATAATACTTTCAACAAGCTCTGTCTTGCAATATTGATCTTGGACATCTGTAGGATTCTTCACTTCACTGTAGGGGCTTCTTGACCACACCTATAGGGATTTTTGTGGGATTCTTAAAAGAATGTTCCCATGAGGGCCATGCTTAAAGCTACACCATAAGGGGATCACTTTGGAGACTCCTTCAAGTAAACCCATAGGCTTCTTCATGCAGATCATCAATGACTGACTTTGACATCAATGACAACACCATTCAACAATATCCCCATTTTTCATTGATGGAAACACTCATAATCCCCCTTTCATCATGCCCCTGATATTTCTCTTCCCCTTTGAGATGAATGGAAAAGGGTAACTCTTCTCTTTGGGGATGCTCCCCCTGAACTCATGGCACTCAATAATATTTCACCTTCCTTTTCTGTATTCTTATCCTTTCCTTCCTTGTTATAGTCTTTGGAGCTCTTTTGTGTGACTTCAATCCTCTTTCTCTCCTCTTTGTATAGGATGTATATGTTTTTTGGTCTTCTTGTTTTCGTTGCAACTAATATTAATGATTCTTCTTATTTAATTTCACATCTTAGGGAATAAAACTTAAGATTGTTTCCCTGATCACATATTTTATTGACACCAAGGAGATTATGCTTCAAATCTTCAACTAGTAAGACATTGTTTTCGTTTACATTTTCACTTCCATGGCTCACTACACCTTTTCCAAGTATTTTGATAGAGGATTCATTTACAAATGCAACAATGCCTTTTTTTCCTTTCTTTATGGTGATGATTTTTTTTTTGTCCCCAGTCATGTATGTTGAGCACCCACTATCTATGTACCATTCATCCTCTTTATTTTCAGCAAGTAGTGTTAATCAATAATATTCCTTGTTTGGATTCTCTGTCCTTTCCCATATTTTAGTTGATTTTATGATAGGAGCATATTCTTTCATATTTTTTCAATATCATGCTTTGTGAACAAGATTATTACATTTGTAGCATACAATGTTATGATCCATTAGTGGACCAAATGGATTGCAATTTATGTTGACAAATCCATGAGCATTTATAGATATACTATTTACATGATTTTCTTTTGGATATCCATTATCATTTTTGTTTCTCATATAATTGTTTCTTGCATTGATTTTACAATGAATTGTTTTGTGTTCAAAGTTTCTACAAGCATAACAATGACCAAGAAAAAATTAATCGTACCTGGTAGAAAGGGGCCATCTTGGTGTCTCACCCCTTCTAAATTATGATCTTTTGTTTCAGATGGAGGTGTCATGTTCATGTTGTTCTTCAACTCCCTTTTGTTTGTTGATTCCACTTCTTAATGAATTTGTATAGTTTCTAGAATTTCCTTCATCTTCCCTGCCTATTTTATCTATGGTTGTTGTCTTCAAATTGTTGTCATATCCAAGTCCTATCTTATTGGTAGGTGATCTCTGTTTTCTAATAATTCCATCTAACTTTTCATTATTTCTTTCAATTTTTTTGTAGTAATTCAACTTTTCCACTGCCAGCATCAACTCTTTTCTTGTGTGATCCAATTCTAATTTTATTTTATCATAATCTTTAGTCTTATTGGCTTTATCTAACTGCTCCTTCAAGTTATCAATTTTCTTTTCAACCTCATGATTCTCTTCTTCACAATTTTTCAATTTGTTTTTTAACTCTCTATTTTTGTTTCTGATCTTGATATTTTATTCTTAATCATGCTTCAATTTTTCAAGATTTTCTTCATTTTCCTATTCACTTTTTGTGATGTCTTTGCTTCCCCAGAAAGATTATGTGTTTGTTTCTTCTATCTTTGCACCAGAATCTTCTTCAGAATTTATTTCATCTATTTCAAAATTTGCTTGGTTATTATTCTAATTTTCTCGAGTTATGAAGAACTTCCCTTACTTCCCTTTCTTCTCCATCACTTTCATCTGAAGAATTGTTATCCTCCTTGGAGTAAAGCCTTTTTTTCTTGTGGAAGATTTTATTATCTTCAAAAGGAAATTTCTTAGCATAATGTCCTATTCTACCACAATTGAAGCATTTAAAAGGTAACTTACCTTTTTATTTGTTGGTTCCCCTCTTAAGACTCCTTGCAAAATATGTGTCTTATTCATCTTATTCATTGTTGGGTATTTCTTCTACCTTGTGTTCTTTTTTCCGTGTTTTCTTCATGGATTTAAAAGATGCTTCTCTATTTGGTTTTGCATTTTCTATAAATGTTCTCATTTCATATGCTATGAGGGTCCCATGTAGTTCATCCATTTTAATTTAGGTAAAATCACTAGTTTCTTCAATGGTTGAGACCTTGGCATCATATCTCAAAAGAAGTGACATCAACACTTTTTGTACAACCAAGGATTATTTATTATCCTACTCCTCTGATGGCATTGGCAAATTCATATACTCTAAGTAAATAGGTTGAAATTTCTTATTTTTCATTCATTTTCATATTTTCAAATTGTGCTCTGTGTTGTTGAAGCTTGAACTACTTGACTTTCAGATCACCTTCATAAATATTTTGAAGTTTGTCCAAAACCTCTTTAGTTGCATTGTAACCCATCACCTTGCTAGAAGCAATTGGTGTTAATACACTTATGATAACATTCCTATCTTGTTGATTAATTGGGTTGGTTGTCATTGATGTCAACCCTTGAAACAAGTCCAGTAGAAAATTCTGGTAGCCCCAATAGGATGGTTAAAGGAATTAAGTTGGTTTGATGTATAATGGTATGAAGGTTAGTATATATGCAGGTAAGACTATTCTATATGGATAGTACATGTCATGTGATTTCCGGTGATATGTGGAACTTCATGTAACTCCTCACGGTTAAAGAGTTATGGCCTTGTGAAGTTGGAGAACCCTCATGAGATATCTAGAAGGTCAAAGAAGTCAAATTATTCTACAAGCTCCTAGAAAAAATTGCCTAGTAAAGTGGGTGAAAATAGGAGTTAATCATGGGTTAAGTTGTTGCAATAAGAAAATAATTAAAAATAAATTAGTTGCAACTAGAAGTGGAGAGTTTACTATTTGTGGATAAAGTGGTTATAAGTGGACAAGTGGTTATAAGTGGTTTATCCCTAAAAGAAGGAAATTGGGTTAAATTAGTTAGAAGATAACCCATTGAGGAAGCTACATGGGAGTATAAATAAGAGAGAAATGTTCTCCTATTAGCACCGATTGAATATCATTGAATATCTATTTTGTGAAAGGTTTATTGTAGGTACACATTGATACATCAAGTTACACAATATTGAGGAAGTGAAAGAAGATTGATGATGAAAGTTTCAGAGTTCTAGAAATACTAAAAAAACTTAGTTTCTGAGGCGTATGTAGGCTAACAAAGAAAATGTATCATACATACACGGGATGACAATAGAAGAGGTAGCATATGTGTATGGGATTTACATGAAAAGGTAGCGTACATTTGAAAAGACTCATGAAGAATTTGAGTGGATGTTAGTACCATGTTCTCAGAGTCTAAAACAAAGTTCCCAAGAAGGTTTACAGTGATCAGGTACAATGTAGAAACATGGGCTAATCTTACTTGTCCTTAATATCCAAAATATAAAATGTTTGGCGATATGTTTTTAAAAATATTCAAATTTATAAGGATTTTGTATAGTTTATACAATTTTTTGGCAATTTTAAAGGTAAAATAATTTTATTCTATGGAATTTGGGCGAATCATTTTTAGAAAAAATGGAAATTAGCAAATGTTGTTTTGGGAAAAACCATGGAAAATTAGCCCATTTGCGAAATTTAGCCCCTAAAATCATCTAAGACTGATTGTATCTACAAGTTCAAAAGGTAAGTCATATTATTATGTGCAGTTGAATTTTGTTTTCTACATGAGAAATGGTTATGGGGGTTTGAGGATTTTCCCTATAGAGGTTATTGGTTGTATGACACTTAATTTATAAGCCATATCTACATAAATAAAATGTTTTTATATATGATATTTATCATTGGTACATCTTTTTAGTGTTGAGGCACATATTTAATTTCTTGGCATATGGTTAAGGTTTTTTGTGGTACATGGTTGAGATATTGTAGTTGGGAAGTGGTTGTGAAGTTGTTGATGTAGTGTGCAGTTGTATATCAGTGCGGGTTTGTTGTCTAGTCCATGTAATGGTTATCACACTTGATCACGATTGTATACACATGTATGGAACATGACTAGAGAGACATAGATGCATTTGGGTAAATGATATGTTGAGGATGTATGCATAGGGCACAAATACAGTTTGGACATAGTGTTAGGTTGTAGGTTGATGTGACAGAGACAACAAAGGGTCAAAGTTTTTCAGGAAGGTGAAAACCCTAGTTTTCATAAGGCATACATAGGCTGCAGTATAGAAAGGTTGCGTACATACGCGGGCTACATTATATAAAAGGTGCATACATACACAAGATGCAATAGGTTGAGTACAACTACATTTGTTTTACAAAAAATTGGCACATGTTGGTTACAAGTTGTTGGCACAGGTTGGTAAAGGTTTACAGTAGTATATATCATAGTGATAATGTGGTAGTGGTTTCATCGTTTCACTTATATTTCAGGGTGATTGGACAGGGCAAGAATAGGTGGTTGTAGCCACCTTTCGATTGTAGCCAGAGAACATAGTGGGTTGTAACCTCCTTCTGGTTGTATCCAAAGCATTGGGAAGTTGAAGCTTCCCTCAGGTTGTAGCTTGAAAATATAGGGGGTCAGAGCCTCTTTCTAGTTGCAGCTGGAGAGCAAAGAAAGTTGGTGCTTCCAATGAATGTAATTCTTAAAGACATATAAGAAAAAGAATTTCATGGCTTTCTCCCACATTGGGTTTCCACGTAAAAATACTAGTGTACTATGTATGATTGTTCAATGCTTATGGTTTATTTACTCTACACTTGCTAAATGATAATGGTATATTGATCATAAATATAAATAACACTTACATACTATGGTTAAAAGGATTAAAAATCTCTACTAGTGATTCACCCCCCTCTCAGTAATCCAACAATTGGTATGAGAGCAGGTTCCTTCGGAAATCAGTTTAACCACTGAAAGGTAGATCATGGAAAGAAACATTATGTATAAAAATGGAATACCACAGTTTTATGGATAGAAATATGCATTATGGAGAAGAAAGATGAAAACATATGTACAAGAAAAAGGATTTGAGGTTTGGAAATCAGTTGTGGATGGATATAAACAACCAAACATTTCACCAAAAAATGAAAATGGAAGGAAACCCATTCTAAATAATTCAAAATACAAAAATGAAATTTTGAATGGTATTTTTGATTCAATATATTGCAAAGTTATGGATTGCAGTTTTGTGAAGGAGATTTAGGAAAAAGTTTAGAATATTTATGAAGATGCAAAAGTCAAGGCATCAAAGCTTCAAACTTGCAGAGGTCAATTTGAATAACTAAAGATGAAATTAGATGAGAATATTAGAACTTGCTTCTTACGTGTTGATGAAACAATGAATGCAATCAGAGGTTTGGGAGAAGAAGTTGATGAATTCATAATTGTTCAAAAGGTAATAAGATCTATTCCAATGAGATTTTATCCTAAAGTCTCATCCCTAGAAGAAAGAACATATCTAGATTCAATAATCATGGATGAACTTCATGGAATTTTCACAGCCTATGAAATGAGAACCAAATAGGAGAATCCAATTACAAAATAAGAAGCATTCAAAGAATCTAAGAAGTCAAAGAAAAATGGAAAGAAAAAGGAAAAATAAGATAGTTGTAGGAGTGACATCTCAGAAGACGATGAAGAAGTATCCAACTTCATCAGAAAACCAAAAAAGGGAACCGACAACAAATATAGAGGTAAGATTCCATTGATTTGATTTAATTGTGATGGTATTGGTCATTTTGATAACAAATGTCCTCAGAAGAAAAATAAAATAAATGAAGAATGTAATTCAAATAGAAAACAAATATATAAAGGAAAAAGAACCAGAAAGAAAGTCTTCAAGAAAAGTTTATGGACCAAAGAAGACAACTCCTCATCAGACGAAGATGAAGTCAGTGAAAGTGAGAGAGAAAGAGTTCTATTCATGGAAATGGAAGAATCTAATAAAGAATACACTGAAGAAGAATATGAAGAGGAAAGAATTGAATATAGAGAAGAATTGTTGAGTTCCATAGATATTATAAAAAGGGAAAAGAAGAAAAAAAAATCACTTTAGGAAGAACTCAAAAGAAAAGAGGAAACACAAAATTCCAACTGTGAATAATTAGAGCATATGATATATAATTTAAAAATTCAAGTTGAATAAGAAAAAATAATTGAAGAAGAACTCAAAGAATAGTTGGAAGAAAAAGACAAGATCATTGGAAATTTGGAAGTAGAGATTGTCACATTGAGAAAAGACCTTCAATAGAAAAACATGTTGAATAGCTCTAAGGTTTTGGATAAAATTATCAATAGTCAGAGGCCACATCATGAAAGTTATGGGCTAGGATACAATCAAACAAAAAGAGTCTCAAACTCCAAAACTACAGATCAAGAAACAAAATCAAGAAGATATGTAGAGATAGTCAGATGATCTTCTGAGAAGGATGACAACAAGAAGTTTCATCACAAAGATGTTCCACCACCCAGAAGATTCATATTCCAAAGTCCTCAGCAGTTAGAACGAAAAGGATTTCAAGAAGAAGATGGATTCATAAGAGTAACTCCTTTCAGAAGAGTAACTCCTTTAAGAATATCTTCAACTCTCAACTCTCAAACTATATTCTTTGGTTTATGTTATTCATGTAATAATTTTGGAAATAAAGCTGTAAATTTCAGAGAAAATAGCAAAAATAGAAACAACTATGAAAGCCATGCAAAAAATGGTTATCCAAGAAGGTCTAGTGAAACACATAGAAGAAGATACAACATGTTTGAATCCTTGAGCACTGAAGTGGAATGCTACAAGTGCAACAAATTTGGACACATGGCCAAATATTGTAGAATGTCAGTTCCTCCTAGAGAATCAAAACAGAATAATAACAATCACAGACATGAACCTCAACAGAGTATATAGATAAGAAAATAGAATCAGTATAACATGAAGAATGCTCACTCTCTCTACAATATAAACACAAGAAATGGGGTTGGTATGTTGACAGTGGCCACTCAAATCACATGACAGGTGATGAAGACAAGTTTCTAACATTGAGAAATTAAAGAGATGGATCATTCTCCTTTTGAAATGATGACTCAACTAGATTTATTGGAAAGGGCATAGTCAGAATTGGAAACAAGGATACCAAGGCATAAAATTTTCTACTAGTGGAATATATGAAACATAATCTTCTAAGTGTAATTCAAATGTGTGACCTAGGTCACAAAACTATGTTCAATTCACATAAGTGAGAGATAAGAAAAGCAAGTTCAGGAAAATTGGTTGCAATAGCTGTAAGAACTTCAAGCAACATATTTTTATTAAGTGAAATTGGAAATGAAAAATGTTGTCTAGGAAAGGAAGATGAATTTTGGATATGGCATAGAATAATGGGTTAAAAAAAATTAAATAACCTTGTCAAAGTCAGCAAAAAGGAAGCAGTTAGAGAAATTCCCCAGATCACGAAGCCAACCAACACATTATGCAACCATTGTCAACAAGGAAAGCAAACAAAGACCAGGTTCAAATCAAAGGAATAGTCCACAACAAGACCACTGGAAATTATGCATACTGATCTAGTTGGACCAACTAGAAAAAATCTTTTAAAAGGTGAGAAATATTTTATGTTATTAGTTGATGATTATACAAGGATGACTACAATTTGTTTTCTTAGGAAGAAATCAAAAGAATTTGAAAACTTCAAGGTATATAAGGAAATGGTTGAAAATGAAATGGATTCAAAAATCAAATGTTTGAGACTTGATAATGGAGGAGATTTTACTTCAAATGAATTTATGGATTTATGTAGCAAGCATGGAATATAAATGAAATTCTATGTTGCTAGGACACCTTAACAGAATGGAGTTGTCGAAAGAAAGAATGAGAAAATACATGGAATGGATCGAACAATGTTAATGGATTCTAAGTTGTCAGATATCTTTTGGACACATGTAGTGCATACAACATTTCACATTCAAAACATATTAATGCTCATAAACAACAATGATAAAACTCCCTACGAGCTATGGAAAGGAAGACCAACCGATGTGAAGCACTTTAGATTTTTTGGAAGTAAATGCTACATCAAAAGAGAACATGGAATAATGGGAATGTTTGATTCTTGTGTGGACAAAGGCATACTTGTTGGGTAATCAAGTACAAGGAAGGGATTACAAAATTTTCAATATCTGGCTCAACAAAGTTGTGGAAATAAGCAATGTAACGGTTGATGAGGCAAGTGTATGGAAAATAAAGGAAGAAGAAAAGGAGTCAGTGGAACAGGTTTACGAGGAATAAGCAAAGGATGAAGAAGTAGCATAAGGGGAAGATGATGAAGATAATATAGAAGTAGAAGAGAAATAACAACAAGTACCTCCAAAGAAACCTAACAAACAATTACAAAAGAATCATCCCTCAGATTAAATTATCGAGAACAAAGATGCAAGAGTGAGACTAGAAGAAGGATTCGTTCACCAGAACAACTGCACCTAGCACTATTATCCTCTATTGAACCAACCAATTTTGAAGAAGCCAACAAAGATGAATTCTAGACAAAGGCCATGGATGAAGAGTTGGATTAGATAAAGAAGAATGACACTTGGGAATTGGTTCCAAGACCAAGGTACAAGAATGTGATCGACACAAAGTGGGTCTCCAGAAATAAATTGAATGAAGATGGACATGTTACCAGGAACAAAGCTAGATTGGTATGTAAAGGATACACACAGGTTGAAGGTATTGAATTTCAAGAGACATTTTCCCAGTTGCCAGAATGGAAGAGATCATATTGATCCTATCTTATGCATGCTCCAAGAATATTAAATTGTATCAAATGGACATGAAATTAACCTTTCTCAATGGGGAACTAGAAGAAGAAGTCTACATTGAGAAATCACAAGGATTCCAATTGTCTGATAATGAAGATTATCTATGCAAGTTGAAGAAGGCCTTGTATGGTCTAAAACAAGCCCATAGAGCATGGTATTCTAGATTGGACATATATCTACAACAACAAGGTTTTAGAAAAGGAAATGTAGACAACAACCTCTACATCAAGGTAACTCAATATAATATTTTATTAATTGAAGTTTATGTTGATGATATTATTTTTGAAAGTGATGAGTATAGGTTAAGCCAAAAATTTGAAAAGGATATGTAGAATGAATTTGAAATGTCATTACTTGGGGAACTATCATTCTTTATGGGTCTTCAGATATGTCAAATAATCCAAGGCATTTTATTTCTCAAACCAAGTATATCAGAGAAATGCTAAAGAGGTTTGAAATGGAAGATTGCAAACCAGTCAATACTCTTATGCAAACCAATTGTAAGTTAAGTAAATATGATGATTGAAAGTCTACAGATCAGAGGTAGTATAGGTCAATGATTGGAAACTTAATTTATGTGACAACATCTAGACCAGATGTAATGCAAGTAGTTGGACATGTGGCACAATTTCAAGAAGCATCAAAGAAATCACATGTTCTATTAGTGAAGAATATTTTCATATATCTCAAGGGTACATAAGAGTTTGGATTATAGTATCCAAAAGGAAAGGATTTATCACTTGTTTCATACACATATGCAGATTGGGAAAGTTGCATTGATGACGGGAGAAGCACAAGTGGAGTAGTGTTCCACTTGGGTGAGTGTTTGGTATCTTCGCTAAGAAATAAACATTAATCATGATCATTGTCTATAGCCGAAGCAAAGTATATTGCATCAAAAACATGTTGTACATAGGTTCTATGGATGAAACAAACTCTGATATATATAAAGGTTGAGTATGATGATCCCATTCCAATATATTGTGATAATACAAGTGCCATCAATATCTCAAAGAATCCAGTGATGCACTCCAATACAAAGTACATTCAAATCAAGTATCACTTTCTACAGGAATATGTTGCAGAGAAGAACATCAGAGTTGAATATATGGGAACAAAATAATAGGTTGTAGATATCTTTACAAAATTGCTTCCAAGGGAATCCTTTGAGTATCTTCGACGAAGACTTGGAGTATTTTCTACTCCAAAATGAGTGATTTTGAATGCTTATCTTATATGTCTTATATTTACATGAGGAAATACCATAAAGAGGACAATTTAGTTTGGGGGAGTAGTTTCAGGAAGAGTTCAGTTAGGGGGAGAAGCCACAAGGATAGTTCAGTTAGGGGGAGTAGCCTCGATGAGAATTTACCTTTTCCATTGATGTCAAAGTGGGAGAGATTTATCAGATGCATGGTCAGAGAGTTAGATGCTTGGAGAGAGAGCATAGAGGCATGTTTCTAGGGGGACCGATGGTCACACAAGGAGCATGGGTGATATGACTTCAATTTTGCATCAATATGTTGCCATCAATGACAAAGGTGGATATTGTTGATAAATTGAGTTAGTTTTAATTGATGTCAACCCTTGAATCAAGTCCGGCATCAAATTCTGGTAGCCCTAAAAGTATGGTTAAAGGAATTAATTTTGTTTGATGTATAATAGTATGAAGGTTAGTATATTTGTAGGTAAGACTATTCTATATGGATAGTAAATTTTAGGCCATTTTCAGTGATATGTGGAACGTCAGATAAATCCTCATGGTAAGAGAGTTATGCCCTCATGAAGTTGGAGAAGTTATGATTCTAAAAGCTCCTAGAAGAAGTTGACTAGTCAAGTGAGTGAAACTAAGATTTAATCATGGGTTAAGTTGTTGCAATAAGAAAATAATTAAAAATAAATTAGTTGCAACTAGAAGTGGAGAGTTTACTATTTGTGGATAAAGTGATTATAAGTGGACAAGTGGTTAGAAGTGGGTTATCCCTAAAAGAAGGAAATTGGGTTAAGTTGGTTAGAAAGTAACCACTTGAGTAAGCTACATGGAAGTATAAATTAGAGAGAAACGATCTCCTATTAGAAGTTATTGAATATCATTGAATATCTATTTTGTGAAAGGTTTATTGAAAGTACACATTGATACATCAAGTTACGGAATATTGAGGAATTGTAAGAGGATTGGCAATGAAAGTTTTAGAGTTGTAGAAATATTGAAAACCCCTAGTTTCCGAGGTGTACATGGGCTGACAGAGAAAAGGAAGTGTACATACGTTGGYTGATAGTAGAAGAGGTAGCGTATGTACATGGGATGTACATGAAAAGGTAGCGTACATTTGAAAAACTCATGAAAAACGTGAGTGGATGTTAGTACCAAGTTCTGGGAGTCTGAAACTAAGTTCCCAGGAAGGTTTATAGTGATTAGGTACATCAGATCTATCTACAAGTTCAAAACGTATGCCATATTCTTATGTGTAGTTGAATTTTGTTGTCTACATGAGAAATGGTTATGGGGGTTTGAGGATTTTCCCTAGAGAGGTTATTGGTTATATGGCACTTACTGTATGGGCCAGATATAAGGAAATATAGTGTCGGTATATATGATATTTATCATTGGTGGATCTTGTTAGTGTAGAGGCACATCTTGTATTTGTTGGCATATGATTAAGGGTTTTTGTGGTACATGGTTGAGAGCTTGTAGTTGTGAAGTGGTTGATGTAGTGTGAGGATATATATCAATGAAGGTTTGTTGTATAATCCATGTAAGGGTTATCACACTTGATAATCATTGTATACACATGTATGTCACATGAATAGAGAGACATAGATGCATTTGGGTAAAGGATATGTGTGAGGATGTATGCATAGGGAACATGTATAGTCTGGATAGTGTTAGGTTGTAGGTTGATGTGACAAAGACAACAGAGGGTCATATTTTTTCAGGAAGGTGAAAACCCTAGTTTTCAGAAGGTGTATGCAGGTTGCAGTATATAAAGGGCACATACATACTATTGGTACATGTTGAATATAGGTGTACATGACAATGACATAGGTTGGTTACAAGTTGTTGGCACAGGTTGGTAAAGGTTTATAGTGGTATATCTCATAGTGATAGTGTGGCAGTCATTTCATCATTTCACTTATATTTTAGGGAGGTTGGACGGGGAAAGGATAGGTGGTTGTAGCCACCTTCTAGTTGTAGCTGGAGAACATTATGGGTTGTAGCCTCCTTTTGGTTGTAGCTAGAGAATTGGGGAGTTGGTGCTTCCCTCGGGTTATAGCCTGAAAACATAGGGGGTTGGAGCCTCCTTCTAGTAAGGAAGTTGGTGCTTCCAATGAATGTAATTCTTAAATACATATAATAAAAAGCATTATGTGGTTTTCTCCCGCATTTGGTTTCCACGTAAAAATAACGTTGTACTGTGTAAGCGTATGATTTTTCATTACTTATTATTTATTTACTCTGCACTTGTTGAATGATAATGGTATATTCATCATAAATATAAATATAAATTATATACCATGGTTAAAAGGATTAAAAATATCTACTACTGATTCACCCTCGCTCTCAGTAATCCTACATATCCTTTGAATTATGACTCATTAATTTCTTATCATATTGATCATTTGAAGTATTTTTTAGAACTTTATATCCATTGA
>ML779865.1:1816262-1840252 GCA_009831015.1 Picea engelmannii | reverse complement strand
TGCTCTTTCTCTCATCCAAACAGTTTTCCCAATCAACATCTGAATATTTAGTTAATTGAAAATTCATATTTATAGGATACCAGAGACCATAAGTCATTGTACCCTTAAAATATTTGAATATCCTTTTGACATCTGCTAAATGACTTAGTTTAGGAGTAGAGTGATAACGACTTACCATTCCAACAACTTGCATTATATCAGGACGTGATGTTGTGATGTACAAAAGACTGCCTATCATTGATCGATATGTTCTTTGATCAACATTAGGTGAAATATCATCTTTACTGAGCTTGCAACCAACCACCATAGGTGTGCTTATAGATGTAGAATATTCCATCTGAAACCTCTTTAACATCTCTTTCAAATATTTTTCTTGAGAGATAAATATCCCTGTAGAAATCTGATTGATTCGTAAACCAAGAAAATATGGCAGTTCTCCTATCATGGACATCTCAAAATTAGTCTACATTGAATTAGAAAACCACTGAACTAAAGGGTCATTAGTGCATCCAAAAATAATGTCATCTACGTAAACCAAAACAACTAATAAATCATCGCCTTCATACTTAATGTATAGATTATTGTCAACAATACCTTTCTTGAACCCTTTGTTTAGTAGAAATTTGTCTATTCTATGATACCAGGCTTGTGGTGTTTGTTTCAGTCCATATAATGTCTTTTTCAACTTACATACATAGTCAAGATTATCTTTCAGTGAAAATCCTTTAGGTTTCTCCACATATACATATTCTTCTAGATCTCCATTAAGAAATGTTGACTTAACATCCATCTGATATACTTTAAAGTTCTTATGATAGGCACATGCAAGAAACATTCTGATTTCTTCCAATCTTGCCACTGGTGAAAAGGTTTCACCAAAATCCTATCCTTCAAATTTTTCATACCCCTTACAGACAAATCTGGATTTATTATTAAAAAAGTGTCCTTGTTCATTCATTTTGTTCTTAAACACCCATTTGGATCCAATTACATTCTTATCTGCAGGTCTAGGAACAAGATCCCAAGTATTATTCTTCTCAATCTGATCCAGTTCCTCATCCATTGATTTTAACCAATTTACATATTTAATAGATTCATCAAAGTTCTTGGGTTCAACCATGGATATGAAGGCTATATGTGATTTCTCGGTGTCTTTGATTATCCTTCTCCTGGTTTGTACACCTTTTTCTTTCTCGCCAATTATCTAACTTGGAGGATGATTCTTTTGAGTAATTCTGGAGGAAGGATTTGATGTTGTCTTTTGATTTGAGTCTGCCTGAGTATTTGTATATTCATATGACTCAGAGTCTTCTTTTTTTGATTCTTGGACATGTTCATCTTCAACTTCAACTATATCCTATGTTGTTGATTCAATATTTCTCACCTCTTTTACTGAGACTCCTTCATCAACTTTTGTTTCAATGAAATCAACCAATTTATGCAACCTCTTATTATAGCATTTGTATCCTTTATTGTTTGTAGCATACCCTAAGTAGATGCCTTCATCAACCCTGTCATCATACTTGCCAAGGTTTTCATTATTATTCTTGATGTAGCACTTACTCCTAAATGCTTTGAAGTGTTTGATTGAAGCAAGTCTTCCATACCACAGTTCAAAAGGTGTCTTGTCACTATGTGGTCCGAGGTGATCTTTGTTAAGAATATGGATTTCTATGTGTATTGCTTCTACCTAGTAGGTTTGACCATTGTTCTTCTCATTCATCATTGACTTGGCCATTTGTTGAACTGTTATGTTTTGCCTCTCAACTACTCCATTTTGTTGTGGAGTTCCTAGGATTGTGTATTCTCTCTTCATCCCATGTTTATCATAGAATTCCTTGAAATCAATTGACATAAATTCTCCTCCTCTGTCTGACCTTACAACATTTAATCGATTGCCTAATTGATTATCAGTTAAGGCCTTAAATATTTTAAATTTCTCAAATGCTTCAGCTTTTTATTTCAGAAAAGCAACCAAAGTGAGTCTGGAGTAATCATCAATGATCAACATGAAGTAGTTTTCCTTCCCTTTGCCTTCCTGTCTTGATGGTCCACATAAATCCATATGATCTAATTGGAGTGGTTTCTCTGTTGATGTAGAGCTCTTGGATTTAAATTGTGTCCTGTTTAGCTTTCCTACTTGGTAGGGTTTACACATAGAATATTGTGGCTTTGATATTCTTGGAAGATATTTTATTGCCTCAATATTTTTTATCTTGATTAAGTGGTCAAAGTTTAGATGTACAATTCTCCTATGCCATAACCAACTTTCATCATGTTTTCTTAGATGACACTCTTCTCTATCTTCTTTCATCATATATACATTATTATGTGTCCTTCCACCTTTATCCACCACTTGTTCTGAGTTTACAAACTTTATCTTACAATATTTAGAAGTGAACACCACTTCACATCCTCTATCACACATTTGACTTACACTGAGAAAAGTATGTGTCAACCCATCTACAAGTAGAACATCCTGGGCTTTTCCTTTACCATTACTCAAACTCACCATCTCTTTACCCTTGATTTTACCTGGTTCATCATTTCCAAAGGCCACATTTCCTATTTTTCTTTTACTTATAGACATAAAATTATCCTTGTCTCCAGTCATGTGCTTGGAACATCCACTGTCTATATACCATGGGTGTTTTGGTTTTTGAGATGAAAGTACTAGACCACATTTTTCACTACCCTTCTTTTTCCATGTGATGGCATTTCTAGCTAAGGGGTTTATCTTTGGATCTGCTTTGTAATTCTTTAGATGCCAGTTTGTAGCTTTATGGATGAAGTTATGACAATTATAGCATTCAAGCCCATTGTTCAATAGGTCAAAGTGATTGGTGCAACTTTGTCTACTCATTGGTTGTTTAGTTCTATGTTGCAAAGAATGTTTATTTCTTGATCTCCTTAGTTGCATGTCTCTAAACTTAATTTGACAATTTGCAATCTTATGACCAAAATTAGAATAGTAAAAACAATAACCATGGAAGCAATTTTGGTACTTGA
Source organism: Picea engelmannii (assembly GCA_009831015.1). Lineage (NCBI taxonomy): Eukaryota > Viridiplantae > Streptophyta > Pinopsida > Pinales > Pinaceae > Picea > Picea engelmannii. The sequence continues at coordinate 1,837,243 of ML779865.1, read as the reverse complement.
AGGATGGCCTTCTTCATGGCATTTTTTGCTCAATCTTATGATATCTTTGTTTTGGATCAAGGATCATCTTGTCTTTATTAGGTTTTGGTGGCAGATTACTCACATGGTTTGGTTGTCTGCTGACTTGGAACTTGATCATCTTTATTGGCTCTTTCCTTTCTGGCTGTTTGCTGCTTGAACCACTTATATAGCCTAAACTAGTCTTCAACAAAGGAGATCATGTTTTCTCATATTTTTGTTTAGTTTTGTTGAGGCTTTAATGCTTGGAAAATTTTAGAGATATAATGCTTTAAACTTCTCCATCTCTTTCCTGGTTTTTACTACCTCTTCTTCCAAGGCTTCACATCTTGCCTTCTTTTTTGATAATTGTTGTTTCAGAATTTCCTCTATTTTCTTTGCCTCTTCTAATTCCACTTTTAGCAAGGAAAAGTCTTCATCAGGTTTTTTACTATCTTTCTCGAACTGTATCAATAATTGTTTTTTATTTTTCTTCTTAAATTCGAGTCTAGCAATTTCTTCTAGAGCACTAATCATTTCTCCTTCCAAGTAAACCATATCTTCTTCATCATCAAAATCAATTACTACAATTTAATTATCATAATCCTCTTTGGCTATAAGCATAAAGTCATTAACCTTATCTTCACAAGAATAATCACTATCTGTGTCTCCTGAAGAGTCATCATTGTTTACACATAAACTTTTATTTTTACAAAATCTCTTGGATTTTTAGTTCTCTTCACCTTCAACATTCTGGTCCTTCTTCTTGTGTGGACACTTAGATGCAAAGTGACCTATCTTTCCACAGTTAAAACATTTGAAGGGAAACTTGCCTGATCCTTTCTTTAGTCTTCTCACATTTTTTTCTTCAATCTCATCAGGCTCAGAATCCTCATTCTTATCTGCTTTAAATGATGCTTCTCTACAGGTGGGTTTATATTTACCTATCCTCATTTCATAAGAAGTCAGAGTTCCTAGGAGTTGGTCAATAGACAAAGTTTTTATATCATTCAGTTCTTCTATTGCATAAACTTTTGGGTTAAATCTATCGGGCAGATATCTTAAAATATTCTGAACTAAAAATGATTCTTCAATCTTCTCACCAAGATCCTTCATGGCATTCACAAGCTCCTCAACTCTTAAAAATTATTTACCAATTGTTTCATCCTCATTCATATTTAGTTGTTCAAATTTCAATCTATGTGTTTGAAGTTTGGCACCTTTTACTTTCTCATCTCCTTCATAACTACTAATAAGTTTACCCCACATTTATTTGCTAGATTCAAGTTGTATGACCTCTAAAAATTCATCTTCAGCAAGCCCACTCAAGATAGCATTCATTTCCTTACTGTTTAATATGAATTATAGCTTGTCATCCTTAGAAGCTAGTACAATCAGATTTACATAACTAGTCTCTACAACATCCCAAACATCAACACCTAAATCCATGATGTATGTTCTCATTCTAACCTTCCAGAAGGAAAGTTTTGTTCCACCAAACATAGGAGGCTTATTGGTTGAAGTTCCTTCATGGCTTGTCATGTTTAAGCTTATTAATCTACCTTTAAATAAAAGGAACCCGCTCTGAAACCAATTTTTGGAATTACTAAGACAACTGAGTGGAGGGGGGGTTGGGGGGGGGGGGTGAATCAGTTGTTACTGTGCTTAAACAATTTTATGCCTATTAAAATATTATTAACCTTCTCCAATTGATCATCAAGATTATGAAATACATGAACAATAGAAATAACAAACATCAATCACACATATGATATACACAGAGACATATATTTCATGAGGAAACCCATAAAGGGAGAAAACCTCTTCTTCTTCGAATGATAGGCAGTCTTTTAAGTTCTGTACATCATCATTCTTTGAGCACCAAATCAAAATGAGGCTACAACCTCTTCTTTAACAAGATGAAACTTACTGAGAGAACCAACTCTTTGGTTCCTGTAGAAACCACTAGAAGGAAGCACCCAATTCCTGAGTGTTCTAGCACCAACTGGATGGAAACACCAACTTCCAGTCACACAGGCACCAACCTGTATAACATAGAATAATGGTTCTCCTTTGCACCACCCTACCACCCTGGTTTTTCTGGATACAACTAGATGGAAGATACAACTCCCTGTGTTCAATCACCCACTTGAAACTCTAAGGACAATAGTCCTCCCTATTACCTCCCTACAACCTTGATATATAAATCTTTGCTTGTTGAAATTTATTACAGTGATACAGTGTTTATCAATGGCTTACTAGTCTCATCATTGTTCTACTACACTGCTATGCCTCTGTCTATTCATGCTTGGCTCCATGTTTTGTCTGTCTCCATCTTCTCTTCCTTTGTTCTTCTCATGCTCTTAGGTTCTCATACAGTCTCTTATTTTCACCATTTCTTCTCTATCCAACTTATGTTCTTCATCTTTGCATATTTCACGCTCTGTTCCTCCTTTCTTCTTGATCACATATAGTTCAACTTTTTTACCGAGAAACAACAACTTGTCTCTTTCACGACATTTTTCCTTTATACCTTCTCTCATAATCTGTTACACTTCAAATCTCCAATGCCCGAGTCAGAAATCTCAAACCGCTCAGAGCCATGATTCCAATGCCCCCCAAAAATGATTCAGTTAGTGTAACTGAATTGTAACTGATCAAGAAACTACACAATGAAATAATAACCCTTCGATAAGATTTGGTTTGATCAGCGTCGTTGGATTATACATGCATGTTATTTTTTACTGTTCAATGTGTAACCTCTGATGTGGGGCCTAGAAGTGTTAGCTCCTTCCTAAATATTCCACTGATGTGATATTGGGCGATGCTCTCATGTGACCATGTGATTGTGGGCATGACCAAAGGTGGTTTGAGGGAAATTCACATTTCTCCTTGCAATTCACTACAAAGCTCCATGTATGCCTTTGGCAATACCATGATTTTGATTGCAGCCCACTCATGAAGAAATAAGATCCGAGCATGTTTCAACCTCGCAATGTGATGGGATTGTTGATCTCATGATCTTGCCGGTGCTCCTGAATGGACGGTTCAGATTTGATCTTTCATGATCTATAGATTAGATCCAACCTCCCTAAATCAATGACTATGATTTATTTCATGATCCTGGCTTCAGGAGTTTAAAATATCAAACCCTTCTTTCTTCCATATGCCAATATTCTAAAGTTGATCATCCATGGACACCTGTCCTTCTCGATTGATGGCTCTACCTCCACTTTGGGATTTTGACCTTTCAACCAGATGAAAAATTTTGCGTCCCCTTTCTCGATCAACGGTCGAGATCTCCTTCAGATCTCTGGAATTTTGAAATCTCAAATATCAAACTTACGCTCTATATCAGATGACCCAGATTCACTTTGGACGATCCAATGATTGAGATATTCTTCAGACGATTTGACGTCTAAGATCTTCTTCAGATGATCCAACAGTCGAAAATTTATTTCGGCTCTCTAGACTTCAGAGATTTCAAATATCAAACTGATGCTCTGGATCATATGACCTAGATTCACTTCGGGCGATTTAACACTTGAGATCTTCTTGGAACGATCTGATGATTGAGATTTACTTCGGACAATCCGACGGTCGAGAATGTATTTTGGCTCTCCAGCTCTTTGGACTTCAGATATTTCAAATATCAAACTGACACTGTGGATCAGACGGCCCAGATTCACTTCGGACGATATGACACTTGAGATCTTCTTCGGACGATATGATGACTGAGATTTAATTCAGATGCTCCATTGGTTGAGAATGTATTTTGACTCTCCGACTCTCCAGACTTAGGAGATTTCAAATTTCAAACTGAATTCTTGAAGTGAGATTTTTCCAGAGCGTAACCTCCTCACATATTTAGACCCGAAAAGAATGATGTTCATTGGATCACGATATTATATCAATGGCTCAATCTGTCTTCAGTGCTACCCTTCTAGCTTATCATGTCCTTCCATTAATTCAATAGTGATCCAACGGTTGTCGAATATTCAAATATTCGAGTTCTCAACCCTTTTTCCCTGCTTATCTTATCCTTCCACTTTAATGTGATCCAACCGTCATGAATACTCTCAAAGAAGATCCACGATCGAGGATGATTGTGGAACATCAACTTGTGAGTGATTTAATTTCTCACCCAAGCTCTACAATTTGAAGTTGTGCATTTATTGGTGAGTCAACCACAAATGCTGATCTTTGAAGCTATAATATCTCACGGTCCTAACTAATTGCAGGATTGTAAATAGCACGATATTTAATTCTCCTTTCGATCTCTACAATCTATCTCTGTCGTTGATCTGGCGGTTGTGAATTTGATGGTCATGACTTAATCCGACTTAATATGATCGTTTGTTAGATCAAACACAATCGTCGATATTTGGGTTTATGAGATGTAGCGATCTAGACTGATTGTGGGATTAGAACTAGCGATTTTTTTAATTCTACTTTCGCTCTTTGCAATTCATCCATGTCGTTGATCTGGCTTGTAGATTTAACGATCGTGATCCTCCTCCTGAGATGCTTTGATCTCTGCATATTGTTCGCTCCTCCTCCTGATCTTATTCTTTTCCTTTTTTCCATCGTCGTTGTTGTTCTTTCCATCTATGACAAGCACACTCTTCCTGTAAAACATGCCAACAAGCAGCTGGTTGCAAAACTATTTTAAAAGATATGTGTTTTATTGTGCTTCTGTGTTGCATTATGAGTTTAATTGTTGTGTATTAACTATGTATTTGAGCATGATTTATATGTGGCCATATTTTAGTTTATTAGATGCATTTTACATTTATTTTAAAATGTTTTATATGAATCTAATTCATGATATTAAAATAGTTAAATCTAAATGTAATTCGTAGCTGGTAAGCTACAATAAATTAGTTAGACTTAAATTTTTTAATTTATGAGTATTTTTTCATGTAATGGACCTCGACTAGATTGGGGAACATTACCATTTATATATGAAAATATATTGTTTTTCTATATATATATATATATATATATATATATATATATATATAGTACAAATGTTTTTGTTTATTGTTGAGTCTTGTGATCATTTTTTTGTCTTTAAAGATCATGTGTCAAGATCCTAGGGTTAGTATTATTTGGGGTTCACTCATTTATGTGTCAATTTTGAGTCTTGTGGTCGTTTCTAAGGGAACTTGAGTATTGAACCATGAGTGAGTGGTTAGTCTTATCAAAGTTGTTGTTAGGTCAAATGGGTCACATCATTATCATAGAGTTGTTTGGTCATCATTTGTAAAGGGAAAGTATAAAAGAGTTTTGAGTGAATATTATGACATGTACCAATATTTATCTAAGCCTTCAAATCAAATTTGTATTGTTGCACCTGTGATATGGTTAATTTAATGATGATAATTAGATCCTTTTTGGCAAAATGTGTATATGCATTTTCTTATTCTGAAGAGTTTTGAAGAGTTTTTGTGTTAAATCATCGTGATTTATACCAGGTATGTATGATGCATGTTTTACAATGGTTTTGAGTATAATTCAACATGTTTTGATGATTCCAGGAAACTAATTCACGTCCTGTGTGTCACAGGGAAAAATTGCAGCTCGTTTTTTCATCCGACACTTCGTCTGGTACTCCATTCAACACTCAGTTCGGTACTCCATCCGACACTCCGTCCTGCACTAAAACTATGGAAGATTTGGCGGTTATCATATCGACAGCCAACGATGGGCGAATCAGAGACATGGGTTTTTCTTTTGCTTGTGGTCTCCAACTACTGAGCTTCTGACAACTCGAATTGGGTTGTTATGTTGGTCGTTTATTGGATCATCTTGCTTCTAGAAGCCACTGGCAGTTAAGATGCATTGAATGTGATTTGTTGTTTTTAGAGGAGGTCAACCCTTCTAGTGGTCGACCTCTCAGCTTGTAAATCTATAAATGCCACCTCAGTGGTCAGACAAATAGCATTAGAGAGAAAAAGGATAGTTCAACTCTGTTTTTCCATTTCAGACATATTTTTCTAAAACTCTGTAAAACTGCATTATTCATTTTAATGTTGAAATCGTGTTGCTTGAACTCATGACTCATCTTTGAGGAGTAGACATGACCTGCTGGGGGGCCCACCAATAGTTTGGGTGAATATTTAGTTAGTTTTCTTGTGAATTTGAGTAATGTAATAGTCACTTTGCTTATTTCCTATACATGAGTTTTTATTGTGTTTATTTACTGTATAAATTGTTGTTCATAATTTAATTACTTTAGTTCAGTTTTGCGCGTTATTATGGAGGCTAGTGTTAATATGAAATGATCTTTTAGTTAATAGGAAATGAACTTGCAAGTTCTTAGCTACTAACCTTGTATGTACTTAGATGATAGCTAGATTTTTCATATGCTAAAATAGAGTTTAGAAACAGAGTTAAAACAAAGTAGTTAGTTTATGGTTTATTTGGCAAGCTTCGGTGGATGGATAGTTGTTAGTTTTAGCTTTCATTTTCATTTTTCTCATCTAATTTCTGTTTAGTTTCGCTCATTTAGTTTTCAGTTAGTTTTCTTATTTAATTTATTGTCATATGTAATGTCCCCACTTTGGGACATCATTACATTTCAGGGTGTTATGATGACCAGAGCAGCCAGATGGATGTTATAGAGAGTACAGTGACTATTGAGGGATATTTTGGGGTTTGGCTTGCATCTATCATCTTATTTCATCATTATGACCCATTCCACACAGATTGTCTTTGGTTCCATTACATTCCGATGATTTCCATGAGTTTGAGTATTTTGAGCTATAGTTTAATTAAATTCACTGAAGAGATCATTTTGGGCATAATACTTGGAGGAACCTCTCAGTGTAATAGCTCATTGGAATGGGAAGGAGAAGCACTACAGGATAGGATGATGAAAAGTGAATTTCAGTGGCTAGGGAAGCCACAATGAGAGATAAGGTGTTTTTTAGAGGTAAAAAGTTTAATTAATTAATTAAAGTGATTTAATTAATTAATTAATAATTAATAATGTAAAAGTCACTTTAGAGGGAAAAGGTGAGTGGGAAGTATAAAAGAGAGGAAAGGGCCTCTATTCTCTCATTCATGTATGATTATCTTTTGATATCTGGATTCTATCTAGTGAGCCCATACCTTGGGGGTTTTGAGGGTTTTGACTTAACAAACCCTAGAGGACGATTTAGTGGTGAAAGATTCCACCTAGCTTGTCCCAAGATTGGTCTCGGGGATGCAATACTCCCCCACCCCATTCTAGTTCAGATCTACTCAGTTGCAGGAGAGTTCTACACCAGTTATAGGTACAGGAAGAAAGGGAGCGCACCATTTGGGGGTTTCCAGCAAGGGGGGTACACCATTCATTGAAGGAAGGTTCGTTGTAGGATTTTAGGAGGGCTCTTGGAGATTTGAGCACTTGGATTTTACTTGCAGGACTTTGGCCATGATTTCTTGTGCCTTTAGAGAGAGTTTTATGGTCTAGATGATTCCCTAGAGCATTGGGGCGAATTGGAGAGAAGGACGACATTTTTTATATTCACATCTATTCAGCTTTGAGGAGTTATACTTCAGATTGGGTCTTGAGACTTCACCTAGTGACTTGCATTGTCTCGATCTATATTTCTAGGGAGTTTCAGAGCATTCAAAGGCCTCCTTCATTAGGGTCAAAATTATAGGGTTTGGCAGTGTTCAGGAGGACGCAACCCCACTTGGGAATTCAACATTTGGAGGAGAACCCCTTGGTATTTCAGTCTAAGATTTCAGGAGGGGATTCTACTCACCCCGATATACAGTTTGACATATTCTTCATAGTTTTTGGAGGTATTTTTCATTAGGGATGAATTATTGAGGGTTTCAATCTTTTGGTAGGGTGTAGCATCATCCAACTTAAAGTTGGAACTTCATACGATCTAGATCTCTTCCAGTATTGGCCTTCATTTTATATTCAGACCTTGGACTCTTGCATCTTATTACTAGGATCATTTTGTAGTAGATCTTATTATGCTTATTGGATCCATCTGTTGATCATTCCATATCGGCCTCACTCTTGTATTAGGTTCTCTTACTATTATGAATAAGATCAGATCTGAGGTATTTTGAGTTATCTCTTGTGTTGATTCATCTTGCATCTGGTTGAGGTATGTCCATTGCTGTATTTATGTTTCTTATTGACTGAAAACACACATTAAAATAATTAGTATAAACCCTTAGAGCAACCCTAAAGATCATAACCAACAAAGTGTTTGACGAAATGCCACAGCCAGAGAAAGTTTAAAAATCATGCAAAAATGCAATGTTCTTGGCCTCTTGGATTGGGAACATTAGAGTGGTATCAGAGCTTAGACTCCTGCTAGCCTTAGGGGTCTTTGATAAGGAGAAATGGATATGTTATACTTTGCTAGAGAGATGGTATTTTGTGAGAAGGAATATTACACCCTTAGGGAGGAAGCTAGGGATCAATTAGCATTCCAACAATTTGTATCTATAAAAAACCATAGGTGGAGAAAATATGAGGTTACACATTGGGTCAACATAATAGAGGAAAATAGAGCTATGGCATCTATATGGAGGGAAGCATAGAGTAACCCCCCACCCATTAAGAATAGGAAATGTTGCTACAATTGCAAAGTGCCTTGGGAACCAGATCATAGATGTAGGGGTAGAGGTAAGAAACACATTATTGAGGTACACTATGACAGTGATGATGAGGTGTGTAAGGATACAGAGCTAGAGATAGATTCTTATTTGGAGCAGTCCGATGATGTTAGTGACTCTTGCAAAAAGGTTAGTGATTCTTGCATGCTTGAGGAGGATAGTGACTCTTGCACATTGGAGGAGTAGTGGGATGGACATGATGATATCATCTATGTTTCAGCAGCCATATCACATAGTGTTGATGATCTTACACCTCACCAGAGTGGTGACACTAGTGGGGATCCACACATATTAGCACCTAGACCTAAAGAGATTCCTATGATGATCGTGGAACATCTGTCCTCTATTCAGACACCCATGATAGTCACGCCACCTGAGGATATCAATGGCATTTCAGATATGATAGAGGAGTCATATCTAAGGGATTCACACTAGGGACATATGGATCCACATATACAAGAGGAGATACATGGTGTACATACAATTTAACTTACACACAAATATCATCATGAGGTGAGAGGGTCACTTATTTTAGAGACTCCACTGTTTGATCAGGTTGGGGATATTGACAGCTAGATGGGACACTTACTTCCAGGACCAGCCTGAAGTGATGAGGTTGTACACCTTATTGGTCAGGATGACCATAAAACATGTCTGGACACATCTGTATGGGATCCAGGTGTAGATGATAGTAACAGGGTGAGTGCACAGGAGGATACAACTACTCATATAGGTTACAGTGTGATTCAGAGGGAGCTAGCAGTTGATGATGATATATAGTCGCATATAGGAGGACCCAATAGCACAATAGATAGTGGGAAGTTCAACACTTTATCTTCTGTAGAGAGTGTTGTTGGGGATTCCGATGTTGGCACTAGCAGTGAGAGGCATGAGCTGGCACCTCAACATGACTATATTCAGGAGTCACACCACTTAGCAAGACAGTTGAGAGTCAGTGAGGCTATGATCATGGAAACCACTAGATGTTTTGATGACACACATGCATTGGTGGTCGATTACCATTAGAGGGAATCAGTGGAACATGGTAGTGCATATGAGGGATTTGTCATGGATGACCTTCATACTCTTAGGGAGAGAGTGTCTATGATGAGGAATGACTACCAGCAGTTGTTGACAGACATGGAATACCTACTAGGGATGGACGCGATGTATCATAGGGATCTGAGGGAGCAAGAGTTGGAGATGGATAGACTCACCCATGAGTTGGAGAGCACCAGAGGATTCTTGAGAGGCACACTGATAACCCTTCAAGAATTAGAGTCCAGATCAGAGGAGATTCTTAAGGAGATTCATCGGCGATCCACTTCATCTATCTTAGTGGATACTTAGATATGTCATTCAATCACATTGCTATAGGAGTTTGGTGGTCTAGCAGAGGAGAACCAGTTGATGGAGGAGCATGAGGAGTACCCAGTATCACTGATGAGTATGAGGAGTTATGATCCAAAAGTGCAAGAGATACCCTCCATGAGGATATTTGAGACAGTCGAGCACTCACCTATGCATGGGGACTCTATCTCTAGAGACAATTTTGACGGCACTTCCATTTGTGTTCCTAGAGAGGTTGACCTTCATGTAGAGGTTGATCTATTAGTACACCTAGGATCTCTTATGCAGCAGGAGTATACCGGAGATGACATGAGTATGCAGGGGAATACATTGATGAGTGATAGTTCATAGAGACATGGTGAGATATGTAGTCGGATTCAAATGGATGTATTGGATTGTAGGGAGGAGATACACTTAGTAGAGCATGTAGATGCCTCTCCTTTGCAGCAACATATAGTTATGAGAGATCACCTTAACAGTATCAACAGTTGCATGGGATATGAGAGATGGAGGTTGACCAACAGTTGGAGGAGTTACTTCTGGTTGTACTGGATGGTTGGGATTTGGTGATGATTATAGGCAAGTATTTATCATGGATACCGATGGATGACATTCTGGTCGAATCCTTGGGATTGACCAAATCATGTGATATCTTCCAGTCCTATAGTCAGTTGCAGATGTTTCTTTTAGCATTTTCTGACACTTTTATCATAGACAAAAACATGAGGAAAGATAGACAGTGGTCGAGGACATGGGGAGTGTCTAGGCCGAGACCACCTAATATGGCATCCAACAGGGTAGAGGTGGATCATCATAGGAATATAGTTGAGCCTTGGTGCATGATGGTGAGCATCACAGGCCAAGGGATAGAAAACATCTCAAGGGATGACACAACTACAAATTCTTAGGAGGATGAGCACGAAGAGCTTCCGATTGTGATCAGTATGACACATGAGTAGTTAGCAGGGATTGGGAGTGATAAAATTCCAAGTTTGCCATGGGATCCTAGAGTTCATTTTGTTAGTAGATGGTTTCACTTTATGATGACCAAGCTTGCACCAGAGAGCCACATACTCCACCTTGAGTTGGTTTTGAGTGGGCCTGTAGGTACTTGTCCTATGGAGTGAGGCAATTTTTCCCTTTTCATCATCATGATCAAGCATGGAGATGTTTGGGAAAGTACTAATCTCACATAGATTCTCTTACAAATGCAACTTATGGACAACAGGTCTAATTTCCACAGGTATTTCATCTTGAGGATCCAGGAGTGGGGGATCCAGTATGTATACAGGGAGCAGACAGTTATGGTCGGAGTAGTGCAGATCCAACCTTGTGATCTTTGATAGAGACTGGAATGGGACCTAGGGATTGTAGGATTGAGAATTTCACTGAATTCCAGAGGCGAGTGGACCTTTGCAAGGGAAAGTTGTTTTGAATTTCTATTGAGCTTCAACGTTGAGGAGAGCACATCACTTGAGGGTGTCTCACAGAGGTCTTGCAGTACCTCACTTTGGCATCAACATGTGCAGTTGATGGAGGCTGTCTTGATATTGGTATGGATTTGGAGGATGGACTCATTCTAGGATGAGGCCATGGGTCATGTGCAGAAGATTCATGGTGTTGGTATATGTCAAGATTATGCTTCATAGGGTATTGTAGTTCATGTCCTGATATGGGACCTAGGGGGTGGAGTGTATGACAATTCATATATGGATGGGGCCTACTATGGGTCCCACAGGTGGACATGGGATCCTAGTATTCTACTTGGAGGGATTCAGTTATTTCTTGAGAACAAGCAATATTCTTGTAGGGAGGACTGTAATTTCCTCACTTTGGCACATCATTACATTTCAGGGTGTTATGATGACCAGAGCAACCATATGGATGTTATAGTGAGTACAGTGACTATTGAGGGATATTTTGGGGTCCGTCTTGCATAGCTCATCATATTTCATCATTATGATCCATTTCGCATAGATTGGATTTGGTTCCATTGCATTCTGATGATTTCCATGATTTTGAGTATTTTGAGCTATAGTTTAATTAAATTCACTGAAGAGATAATTTTGGGAAAAATATTTGGAGGAACCTCTTAGTGTAATAGCTCATTGGAATCAAAAGGAACAACACTATAGGATAACATTATGAAAAGTGACTTTCACTGGCCAGGGAAGCCACAAGGAGAGACAAGGTGTTTTTCAGAGGTAAAAATGTTAATTAATTAATTAAAGTGATTTAATTAATTAATTAATAATTAATAAAGTAAAATTCACTTTGAAGGGACAAGGCGAGAAAGAAGTATAAAAGAGAGGCAAGGGCCTCTATTCTCTGATTCATGTATGATTATTGTTTGATATCTAGCTTCTAGCTAGTGAGCCCATACCTTGGGGGTTTTGAGGGTTTTGACTTAACAAACCCTAGAGGACGATTCAATGGTGAAATATTCCACCTAGCTTGTCCCAAGCTTGGTATTGGGGATGCAATACTCCCCCACACCATTCTAGTTCAGATCTACTTAGTTGCAGGAGAGTTCTACACCAGTTACAGGTACAGGAAGAGAGAGAGCGCACCATTTGGGGATTTCCAGCAAGGGGGGCGCACCATTATTGAAGGAAGGTTCATTGTAGGATTTTGAGAGGGATAATGGAGATTTGAGCACTTGGTTTTTACTTCTAGAGACTTGGCCATGATTTCTAGTGTCTTTTGAGAGTTTTTTATGGTCCAGATGATTCCCTAGAGCATTGGGGCGAATTGGAGAGAAGGAGGGCATTTTTTAGATTCACATCTATTCAGTTTGGAGGGGTTATACTTCAGATCGGGTCTTGATAATTCACCTAGTGAATTGCAGTGTCCTAATCTATCTTTCTGGGGAGTTTCAGATCATTCAAAGGCCTCCTTCATTAGGGCCAAAATAGTAGGGTTTGGTAGTATTCAGGAGGACGCAACCCCACTTGGGGATTCAACATTTGGAGGAGAACCCCTTGGTATTTCGGTCTGAGATTTTAGGAGGGGATTCTACACACCCCGATCTATAGTTTGACATCTTCTTCAAAAATTTTGGAGGTCTTTGGAAGTAGGGCCGAATTATTGAGGGTTTCAGTCTTCTGACAAGGCATAGCATCATCCATCTTGGAGTTGGCACTTCATACGATCCAGATCTCTTCCAATATTGTCCTTCATTGTGTATTTTTCCCTTGGAGGCTTGCATCTTCTTACTAGGAGAATTTTTTAGAATCTCTTATTATGTTTATTGGATTCATCTATTGATCATTCCAGATCGGCCTCACTCTTGTATCAGGTTCTCTTACTATTATGAATAAGATCAGATCTGAGGTATTTTGAGTTATCTCTTGTGTGATTCATCTTGCATCTAGTTGAGGTATGGCCATTGTTGTATTTATGCTGCTTATTGCTGCAAACACACATTAAAATCATCAGTATAAACCCTTAGCGCAACCCTAAATATCATAACCAACAAATTGTTTGAAAAAATGCCACAACCAACAAAAGTTTAAAAATCATGCAAAAACGCAATGTTCTTGGCCTCTTGGCTTGGGAAAATTACATCATATGCTGAAAGAGGATTTAATTTATGTTTTATGAGTATTTCCTCTTTTTCAATTTGAATTGTTAAAATAGGATTAATTTAGTTTACTTTATGCAATTTCCTTTTCTAGATCTAGGTTGCAATTCTAATTCAATGCTGATTATTGAGTTTAGTTTTTAGGTTATGAATCTTAGTATGAATTTTGTTAATTAACATAGAATGCAATTGAATTTCATAGAATAGTGTTTTTATATTGTTGATGATTAATGCATGATTGAATAATCACGTGGATATGCAGGCTAGTTGATGTTGCTTCTACAATGGCTAAGCTCTCATTGGATTGTCTAATTCATACTTTTCACTTTGCTATCAAAGTCAATATTGACTTTATCCCTCTTGAGTTATCATTAATTGTTAAATGACATCGTGATATCATAAGACACCGGAGACATAACCATCAACACTACATTTGATTTTTCTTTCTTTTATAGATTAGAGAATAGTTTCCTTGCTTTTGTAGATTAGAGAATAGTCTTCTTTCTTTGGTAGATTAAAGGATAGTTTTCTTATCATAGAATAAATAGTAGTTGTTGACGCTTTGAATTTAGTAGATTAAGATTTCCATTCACAAATTAGAAGTCATTGTGAAGCTTAATTTAAGAATAGAGTTCACTTGCTTATTAGTTTGATTAGTTGCTTGTTGAGTCATATTGATTAGTTTATTTGTTGTAAAAGTTATCATAGGTTAGTTAGTAGTTGCTTGTTTATTTACTTTCTTTGATAGGGTAGTTGCTTGTCTATTTATTTTCTTTAATAGGATAGTTGCTCATTGAATTTGAGTAGGTTAATTAAAGTAGTTTGTTGTTGTTGTTGCTCATTAGATAAGCTTAAATAGATAGTTTGTTTTTTTCTTATTATCATGATTAATTTAATGTCCTGTAAGTAGGTTTTTCATTTTCTTTCTGAGGACTATCCATCGATCCTTTTTTCAAAAGTTACTTAGGATAAATAGTTTAAGTTTCTTAGTAGGGTTTGATCATTAATAGTCTTTGCTTGAATAGATTAGTTCTGAGATAGCCCATTTCCTTAGTTAGACTATACTACCTCTAGACTTTCTGCCTTGGCACATATAGTGCTACAACTCTAAGTTTACTTACCCCGGTTAACAATTTAATTGAGGGTTTTTAAGTGTTTTTTTAGTGCATATAGAACACCCATCATTTTTGTCGTCATTGTCAGGGAGTTGTTTCAAGGTAGGAATTAGATCATTTCTAAACCTTATCATTAGTTTGGTGGGGGGGGGGGGAACTTTAAGACGAGAGGTAAGAACCTGTGCATCTGCTATAGCAGGTTCCCCCAAAACCAATGGCAGTTTTTTTTTTTTTTTTTGTTTGATTTCATGAACAAACCTAGAGACCCAAAAGGTAGATACATTAAATCTAAATTAGATCTTTCAAACAAGGTTCCTTCCTACCTTTTTGGGGGTAGGAACGTTCCAATCATAAATTCTGCAGACCGATACCGAAAAACAAGAGTTATCTCAACCCAAAGAGCTAAAATAGTCTCCGAAGAGACTAACACAGGGATCATTATTGAACGGAAAATTAAAGCATCAGTAATATTGGGACATGAGGCAAGACCACTCGAGCCTTCCGCAGAACCAAACAATACAACCTTTGTTTTCTTACCACCATTAGGAGATCCTAACTTTGAAGACATCATAGACCCTGAACAGGTGAATACCTTGTTAGGTAGTTTATCCAATATAATTGTCTCTCAAATTGACACAAAAACTTTGGCACCTATAATATTAATCGGCTCGAGTAGAGTACCAGAGAACCAAGCTGTAGGAAGACCTTCTCATCAGAGGGATACCTTTCTTAGACAAGAACCTTGGGACACCTTGTTTTCTTCAAGGATAAAACCACCTAGGTACTCTCTTTTTGGAAACCAAACCAGTATGGATGATCAGGGGGATCATGACATTGTAAGACGCAAGAATGAAGAAGAAGCTGGAAACCAAACAGAAACTACCTCTGGGTTTCCAATTTTGGACACCATAATGAATGTCAATATGAAAAATATTTATCTCTCAACAATTCCCACCTTTTATGGTAAAATCAATGAAGTTCCAGATGCCTTCCTATTTGAGTTCGACATCTTGTGTAGGAGATACAACTACTTACAAGATGCCCATAAACTAAAATTATTTCCTACCACCCTCAAGGACTCTGCAATAAGATGGTTCATGGGGTTGGGAGAATCCAGTATTAGGTCTTGGGAAGCCATGAAATATATATTTCTTAAAAAGTACCAAGACTACTGCAAGACCAAGGAGTCTTGTAACGATATTTTCAAAATCCAATAATTAGAAGATGAGAATCTCATACCATGACCTCCCAGAGGATGCAGTTAGGGCTATTTTCCTTAAGTGAATTTCAGAAGAATACCTATAGATTCTTAACCTGATGACATCAGGTGACATCTCTCATAAACCATTTGCTGAAATCTATGAAATGTGTAAAAATTACTCGAGGAGTAGAGCTAAAAAAGGAAAGGATGTTCCAGACCCTTATAATAGAAACTTAAAACCAATTAGTTTAGGTCGTATCACAAGAGAAGAGATAGGGAACCTTTTAGAAAACTTCAAGACATATATCTTAAGAATAATAGGTTCCTAGTTGGACACCCTAAAAATTAAAAAGAAACAGGAGGAGGAAAATGCATCAATGAACATATATTTCCCAAGATGCAGGAGGAAGCATTCCTTAAGGGAATGCTCATTAGATAACATTTCGTTTTGTGGCTTCTGCACAAAATACCATTCAAATGAGAAATTTCCATCATTTCCTTATTTGTTAGCCATCTATAGGAGTGGGGATCCCAGGGAACCCTCTTATGCACCTAGGAGTCCATGGAAGCGTAGGAACCAACCCACATACCCAGATCCACAATCTCAAGTTCCACCCTATTATAAACAACAACAATAGTGGAACTTACCAGGTTGGAAACAATGGTCTACACAGTACCAACATCCTTGGCTTCAAGGATGGAGAGGAGTGCATAACCAAGGAAACCCTGAAGCTCCACCTGTCCCTATGTCCAACCATCCTTACCCTTAGTTTCCATCGAACACTCTGTAGCTTCTGCCAGGTTTTGTTCCACCACCTTTACCTCCTATTCCACAACAACAACCGCTATAATATCAGAATGCAAGCTCCCCAAGACCACATTTTTACCGGCACAACCAATGACCAATCCCAATAACAATCCCACTCAACCTCTTCACAATGTTGATATGCAGACCTTCTCGACATATGTTATTACTCATGTTCCACTACATGACATTCAACTAAGGTCGGGAAAATTTCTGGACAGACAGAGAACTTCCGTAGTCATCCAGGAAGAAGAACAAGAGGAAACCCCCAAACAGCCTACAGATGACACTAGGTGGGAACATGTTATTATTCCTAAGGACCAAGAACCCAAGCTTCCCTAAAATGAACTTGCACAAATTACGAAGGCCCCTCCTTATTTGGAAATATTAGTAATCGAGAAACTTACCACCCATCATAATGTTGGGTTGCAAGTCCCCCCTTGTTCTTGAATATTTTCTGAATTTTTATACTATACATATGTAAATAGTTTTGAATTCAAATCAATCAAATATTCAATGACAACTGGATACTGAACATGTCTTCTGGCAATGGGTACCGGACTGTGGTATGACTAGGTAAACCCATCGGGACACTAAACATGTCTACTGGCAGTGGGTACCGGACTATGGTATGACTAGGTAAACCTACCGGAGTACTGAACATGCTTTCTAGCAGTGGGGAATTCTACCTAGCAAGGATTGTAATCTGACAAAAAAATAATAATAAATTTAAACTTGTCCTGATGTATGACATTACTTGTAGACAAAGCTGACATGAAGTATGTATGGTTAAGTTAAGGTTAATCAACTCCATAAACTTTCCATTGGGAACTAAATTTGAGACTATCTTAAAACTCTTTCTCCTACCTCCTCTTATCTATATGTAGGATGTTCTATCCTATATGTGGGGCCATCTTCTAACTATCTCGTCAAACCAATCTGTGAAATTTATCTCTACACTTAACAAGCTGTAAATCTTCGACTATTGAGAGAACTGACTGGTTTCCTATATTTTTTATTGTGAGATGTCACAATCCTTAGGTGTGGGGGAGGGGTTCATGAGTTGAGAAATGATAACATTGGCTAGAAGAAGTGATTTTTTGTCAAATTTACGTGTATTGTTTTCATGATACAAGCTATTACATCAACAAGCATTTTATTTTTTGAAATGCTAATCCCCTGTGTGCTATAAATTGTTGTACATGGCATTAACACACCACTTTATTGGTTTATTTCGTTATAGGCTATTCATTGAAAAATTTAAATTACATGTCTTATGCGAGTGGATTGAGTAAGAATAGTGGAAAAATCAATAATAATGGAACACTCTACCTCTGCTCCTAATCCATGTGACTGTCAAAACCATTCCAAAACTACAGGCTATCCATTACAGGTGGTAAAAATGCATTTCACATAGAGGTACCATATGGAGTGCCATATGATGTGTTGTATGAGTTATTGTATGAAGTGTCAT
This sequence comes from Picea engelmannii, assembly GCA_009831015.1. NCBI lineage: Eukaryota > Viridiplantae > Streptophyta > Pinopsida > Pinales > Pinaceae > Picea > Picea engelmannii. The sequence goes on along the minus strand of ML779865.1, from coordinate 1,819,087 downwards.
ATGAGGTGTCGAATGAAGTGCCATATGAAATTATACACCAATAACTGTCCAAAATTTCAGGTAACCAGGAATCAATGGCATTTAATTGAATTAGTTCATGGAAATCAAGATTGAAGATGCAAACCTTAGAAATTTTCATGATCAAATGTCCAAGTCAAAAAACTTGGACATTGATCTAATTTCTTATCATTATGATTTCCCCCAAAAACATGCCTTCAAATTCAAAACTGCTCACACATGGAAACTCATGCGTGCATGTGTGCAACCAATTCCACCATAGGTGCACTCATAAATGGAATTGGGTTATCCCATTATTCCTCACACTCACCTCTACTCATTCTAATTCACCTCTGCTCATTTTCATTCATGCCTATGTTTAAACACACTCAGCCTCTGTTCATTTCATTCCTCTATCTAATTACGCTCAACCTCTACTCAATCGTGCCATTCCTTGGCCCGATTTCCCTAATCTTTGTAAATTTCACCTTCTATCCATTCCTTCACACCATCACGATGCCCAAACGGTATGAACCATCTTCCTATGCAAACCTTTTCACCATCCCTAAGTTTTCACATTGCAGGGAAGTATTTTTGCGCGCAGGTTAGGGGTCATTTTTGTCTCACCTGCAGGGCCACAATAATGGCATCTCAATGCAAGTTTCTATTGGTTTTGAGGAATACAGCACGCGTGGGCTCTCTCACCTTTGGGGTCTTGGAGGAGTCCATAGCCGCAACCACAAAGCTTCCAAGAGTGGGGGACAGATGGTTTAAAAACCACCAGTTGCTACGATAAAGCTATAACAGGGTTTTTAAACCAGAATTCAAGAACATCTCTGGAGCTAATAGATACTCTAAGGAGTGGATAAAATAGGAGCTAATCAATCCTCTCATAGTCATCACTAGGTTGATCACATGTGAAGGTAGATATTCCACCTTTAAATCATGTCACTTTCGATTGTTAGCTCACTTTCATTTCAATAAACCATTGAATTTTCCCTTCTACTTTTTAAAGAGCTTGGAGAAGATGTCCTCTCAAGTGAGGAAGAATGTAACCAAACCCCACAATGAAATCTTTCACCATGGCCTTATCAAACTCCTTGTTTTATATGAATTGGAAAAATAGGGGAAAGTTTGGGATGAATTCATTTATCAATTTGCAAACCCTCACTTGACAATCAAGACTAGCAAAAAGACATTGGATCTAAGGACTATTTCTCCATCCAAACCCCACTCTCTGAAAATTCCAAACCCTCCTACACAAATCATTTCTTTACCATAACAAAAATCCAAGAAACTTGTTGAAACCCCTACAGCCTCATCGGGCAAAAAGACCAAGAAGCCTATTATTAACCCCCCAATGCCTTCAATATATTTTGATCCTACACCCAAAAATCTCCAAGAAGTGATTCAACAAGACTTTCCTATAGATCCCACAAATAGGAGAGGAGCTAATCAATGTCATAGAGGAGTTCTTCAAAAGTGTACCCACAATCCAAGAGGAAAACCTTATGAAAAACCCCTGACTACTTCAGACCATATCTAAGTGTCCCCCGATCTTGAAATCCCTCACAAAAGACATAGGGAAGTATCTATAGATGAATTGAATCCTCAAAGGAAGAAAAAATATGAACCTAATTCTCCTCATCAACCCCCTATTACTCCTACCTCACAGGTGCCTACCCTAGATCCTAAGAATGATAGAATTTCTACATATTTCAAGGGATCTAAGCCTTCCTCCAAGATATATGATCCTGAATCAGCCATTGAGAAACTACAACAAGATAATTTTTAGTTGTTGTAACAATTGGAAGATAGGAAGACTATGGACAAGAATCTTCACCATGATGATGTAGTCCTCCAAGCAAAGGTGAATTCCCTTCAAAGATTGGTTGATGAGATGACCAAATCCAACCGCAACCTCAGGGCATAATTGAAGCAACACAAGAGGCATAAGACAAAATATTCACGGCAAGAAGGGGAAGCTTCTAAAGATGATCCTCCTTAGCAAGCTTAGTCATAAGGGGAAATTCATTTTTGTTTGTAGTGGGACCTACAAAATATTAGGTGTGGGGGTAATGTTGGGCCTGTGATATGGTAAATTTAATGATGATAATTAGATCCTTTTTGGCCAAATGTGTATATGCATTTTCCTATTTTGAAGAGTTTTGAAGATTTTTTGTGTTAAATCGTCATGATTCATACCAGATGTTAGGACCACATATTGTACCCTTTTTGCCCATACTTTATTCCATTATTATACCCTTCATCACCTGTATTTTAACTTATACTATCATTTCACCTGATCATCCCAAGTTACACAACGTCCTTTCTCATTATTATATGCTTAATCTGTTTTGCATAATACTTTACATTACTTTTTGACCTAACCATTGATTAGAAGCGCATAAGTGTCCATATTTGCAGAATAGTATTCAAGGCCAATGCTGAAACACAGAACTATCTAAGTCGCTGCTGAAACACGGAGCTGCTACACAATCTGAGGACGCATAAGCCGAAACACGGAGCAATCACTCAGTTCAGAAGTGCAGATGCTGAGACACAGAGGAAGCCGCCACGATGTTGAAACACGAGTCCTGACAGCTAGCAGTCAAACCGACACAGTCAAGAGCGCAATTCACGTGGCTGAACAGGATGTGAATTGCGATGCTGAAACAACACTAACAGCTATGTGAAGAAGTCGTTACACCAGCCGTAACAGCAATGCTTCGTCCAGCCCCTGCATTAGCAGTCAGTTGCGTGAAGATAGGACACCCTATGCTGATTTAGAAAGAAGATCCGATTTAGTGTAGGATCCAGATCTGCCT
>ML779865.1:1783599-1816162 GCA_009831015.1 Picea engelmannii | reverse complement strand
TTACCCATTGCAATGTTATTTTAAATGTAATCCAGGATTCTTAATTTGAACCATAAGGAATTGCAATAGGGAGATTACTTTCCTGTGATTTAATCCAGAGCTTCAGTTCATTCCAGCAAGAATAGATAGAATAATTTTCTTTACTACAACACTAAGTGCTTTTGGAATTGAGCATATATAGTGCGCAGCTATCTTTGAAACAAAAGACTTCCCTGGGTTGATAATTTATGTTTCACTTGGTTGTTTGAATTTAATTAAGCAATTATAGTGAATAACACCAGGTATGTATGATTTATGTTCTATGATGGTTTTGAGTATAATTCAGCATGTTTTAATGATTCCAGGAAACTAATTCGTGTTCTGTGTGTCACGGGCAAAATCACAACTCGTTTTTGCATCCGACACTCCGTCTTGCACTAAAACCATGGGCCATTTGGCGGAAATCATATCGACGTCCAACGATGGGAGAATCAGAGACATGGGTTTTTCTTGGGCTTGTGGCCTCTAGCTATTGAGCTTCTGACAACTAGAATTGAGTTGTTATGCTGGGCGTTTATTGGCTTGCCTTGTTTCTAGAAGCCATCGACGGTTAAGGTGCATTGAATGTGATTTGTTGTTTTTAGAGGAGGTCGACCCTTCCAGTGGTCAACCTATCAGCTTCTAAATATATAAATACCACCTCACAGGTCATACAAATAGCATTAGAGAGCGAAAGGATAGTTCAAATCTACTTTTCCATTTCAGACATATTTTTCTAAAACTATGCAAAACTGCATTTTTCATTTTAATGTTGAAATCGTGTTGCTTGAGCTCATGATTCATCTTTGAGGAGTAGCCACGACCTACCGGGGGGCCCACCAATAGTCTTGGTGAATATTTAGTTAGTTTTCTTGTGAATTTGAGTAGTGTAATCATCATTTTGTTTATTTCCTGTACATGAGTTTTTATTGTGTTTATTTACTGTATAAATTGTTGTTCATAATTTAATTACTTTAGTTCAATTTTGCAGGTTATTATGGAGGCTAGTGTTAATATGCAATGGTATTTTAGTTAATAGGAAATGAACTTGCAAGTTATTAGCTACTAACCCTGTATGTAATTAGATGATAGCTAGATTTTTCTTACGCTGAAATAGAGTTTAGAAACAAAGCTAAAAGAAAGTAGTTAGTTTATGGTTTCTTTAGCAAGCTTCGGTGGATGGATAGTTGTTAGTTTTAGCTTTCATTTTCATTTTTCTTATCTAATTGTTGTTTAGTTTTTCTCATTTAGTTGCTAGTTAGTTTGCTTATTTAATTTATTGTCATATGCTGAAATAGGATTTAATTTATGTTTTATGAGTATTTCCTCTTTTGCAATTTGAATTGTTAAAATAGGATTAATTTAGTTTACTTTATGCAATTTTCTTTTCTAGATTTAGGTTGCAATTCTAATTCAAAGTTGATTATTGAGTTTAGTTTTCAAGTTATGAATCTAAGTAGTATGAATTTGCTTAGTTAGCATAGAATGCAATTGAATTTCGTAGAATAGTATTTTTATATTGTTGATGATTAATTCATGATTGAATAATCATATGGATATTGAGGGTAGTTGTTGTTGCTTCTATAATGGCTAAGTTCTCATTGGATTGTCTAATTCATACTTTTCATTTTGCTAGAAGTCAATATTGAGTTAATCCCTCTTGAGTTATCATAAATTGTTAAATGCCATCGTGATATCATAAGACACCAGAGACATAAACATCAACACTATATTTGAGTTTTCTTGCTTTTATAGATTAGAGAATTGTTTCCTTGCTATTGTAGATTAGAGAATAGTCTTCTTGCTTTGGCAGATTAAAGGATAGTTTTCTTATCATAGAATAAAGAGTAGTTGTTGATGCTTTGAATTTAGTAGATTAAGATTTCCTTTCACAAATTAGAAGCCATTGCAAAGTTTAATTTAAGAATAGAGTTCACTTGCTTATTAGTTTGATTAGTTTCTTGTTGAGTCATCTTGATTAGTTTATTTGTTGTAGAAGTTTTCATAGGTTAGTTAGTAGTTGCTTTCTTATTTACTTGCTTTGATAGGGTAGTTGCTTGTCTATTTATTTGCTTTAATAGGATAGTTGATCATTGAATTTGAGTAGGTTAATTAAAGTAGTTTGTTGTTGTTATTGCTCAATAGATAAGATTAAATAGATAGTTTTATTTTTCTTATTGTCATGATTAAGTTAGTTTGCTTTAAGTAGGGTTTTCATTTTCTTTCTTAGGACTATCCTTTGATCCTTTGTTCAAAAGTTACTTAGGGTAAATAGTTTAATTTTCTTAGTAGGTTTTGATCATTAATAGTCTTTTCTTGAATAGATTAGTTCTCAGATAGCACATTTCCTTAGTTAGACTATATTACCTGTAGCCATTCTGCCTTGGAAGATATAGTGCTACAAATCAAAGTTTACTTACCCTGGGCTAGCAATTTAATTGAGGGTTTTAAGTGTTTTTTTAGTGCATATAGAACACCCATCATGTACCATTACCAATCAATTTGAAGTTCATTGCAAAATCTTAACATTTTGTAGCGTCTACTTGTCAACTATCAAATCACTGCAGAATTACTGTATTCCCATAAAGGTAAGAAATCATGGGTTTTCAAGCATGGGAGTTAGTGTTGCCTATAGAAATCATAAATTTCATTTTGTTGCAAAACTCTAGTACCTGTGAAATCTCATGTCTGCTACAAAAAGTTCATTTCGCTGGAAAATGTCCTGTTCGTTGTGAAATTTCTTGTTCCATAGCTAAAACCTAATGATTCCAAATCTCCTATATTTTATTGAATTTTTTCTTCTGTCTAATTTTCCCACTACTATTCTACCCTCCATTTAAAACCATGGAACCTAAACAAGAACATAAGAAAAATAGGGAAAGCACTACATAAGTTTTGTAGCTGACTATTTTTGCAGTTAACTTCAAGATCAAATATAGAGCAGATGGTGATTGATCTCAACAAACAGAAATAGGTTTTTCTTAATAACGGGTTCATCTACAAAACCCTCTCTCAATGTTTACACACGTGTCATGGTTTAGGATATTCAGATGGATATTTACAACGTATTTTTCCATATTTTTTCCAGATTTAATTAATATCTAAACTGTTATGACCCAAGGGGGGGAATATATGGGCCTAAATGTGTTGGACATATTTTCATTGATGTCAACAGTTGTTGTCATTACGTTATAATGATGATTTGGTATGAAGAGATGATGCACATGAATCTCAGAAGGGAAAGCACATTGTAGAAACGCGATGAGGATTGAAATCCCCACAGTAAAAGTACAAAAGAATGGAGGAAGAATAATGTCCAGTAATGTAGATTTCTGGACAAACCAAGACCGTCATATTACAAGACGAGGACTGTTGGAGGACTTGTCAATGATTAGATCAAGTTGTGATCGTTGGATACGCAAGAGCCAGATCAAGGGAAAGGATTGATTGTGGAGCGTGAAGGGAGAATTAAAAAACGTGTTAATTCCAATCCCGCAATTAGTCTAGACCATCAGATCTCATCGATTCAAAGATTGATGACTATGGTTGATCCACCAACAATCGCACAAATTCAAATTGTGGAGTTTGGTCGACGGGCTAAACCATGCACAAATTACAGTTCCACAATCCACACCTATCGTCGATGGTCACTTGCCAATAGATCTATGGTTGGCATCAATTCCAATACCAACGAGAAATTTCCATTGCGGAACTCAACGATAGGTTTAAATGTCGTGCTAGTTTGGACCCCTCAATAATCCCTGATTGTTGATATTCTCTGAGAGCATTCCTGACCATCAGATCAAGGAAAGTAGAAGGATAGGATAAGAAAAGATGAAGGTTGGAGAACCGAAGTCCCAAAGTGAATGAGGACCATCGGATCGAGACAATACATGATGGTCGTTGGATCATAATAGTGGTCAACTTTAGTGCTGACCACTTCGGTGAAAAAGGATTCAGAACATATGAGTTCACCCAAAGGCTGGAGTTTCAAAGTTACAAAGTAAAGACATGTAGCACACACATTAGGAGATCGACATCAACAAGACCACGTCAACAATGTTACATGGCACAATCAGATGGTGACAAGTGTCTAGGTCCAATTGGAACTTTAGGTTACATAAGTCAAGAATCTAGGTGACATGTGGCAGCCACTCACCAGTGCCAAGTCAGCATTGACATCAGCAAGTAACATAACTCTGGGAGTATGTCCTTCGGGGGAAACCAATGTCTACCACCAATAACTGCCCAAAGTGCTGAAGCCTGAAGTCAATGCTAACCGTTGATCTAATATCCTCTAGATTCTCACATGACCGCTAGATCAAAACATGATGTAAGCACTCCCATGTTGACCACTTTGACACTGACCAACTCTGGTGGAAATTGAATTAGTAGTTACTCAGACCTATGAACCCCCAAAGTCCCGAAGTGAATAATTATTGTCCATATCAACCTTTGATTAAGTCCCAAACGTTGGATCAAGCAATGGAAGAATAGTGTAAGGATAAAATCTAGACCGTTGACTTGGTTTCAGGAATCATGCCAACCATCAGATCAACCCTTGTGAGAGGTAACCACTTCGGGGAGTTGAAACCCCGGAATATTGGATGAGAGAGAAATTGCCTGAAGGTCGAAATACCAGAGGACTAGGTTCGAACCCTCATTCATGGGTTACGAAGACATAAGCTATGAGGCACTGGGAATATCTCTTAAATAATAAGCTCGTGGTTTTGAGAATATGGTCACATGTAAATGGTTTGAAGGAAGTGCCTCTACAAAAATCGATTTCTACAACATTTGTAGAGACAAAGGGAATTGATCCATACATGTGATCGATTTATGAAAAATAGGTCAAATAGTTGTTGAAAGATTATGAAGGTTAGAACTCATCATGACCTTTTTAGTGATAGGTGGTATGACAAGTTTAATTTAAAGACCCAGAATGATGGTCAATGTTGGTTATGCATTGATCCCAAAGTTGTTGTAAATGGAAAAGTTAGTTGTAACTATAGCACAAGTCGACCCAATAACTTAGAATAGAGTTTAGCATAATCGAGTATAAATACAACTATACTTGGTTCACTTGAAGGGGTGAGGAGGTGGATAAATGAGTGGATTTGCACTTGAGATCTCTGATTTATGATATGGTGATCCTATGGCAAAACAAGGTGGGGATTTTAGAGAGAAGATAAAGTGAAGAATGTGCGGATTTCAGAGAGAATATAAAGTGAAGAAGGTGCATATTTCAAACAGAATATGAAGTGAAGAAGGTGTGGATTTCAGAGAGAAGATGAAGTGAAGAAGGTGAAAATTTTAGAGAGAAGATGAAGTGAAGAAGGTGTGAATTTCAGAGAAGAAGATGAAGTCTGGTGATGAGCATTTGTTGTATATCTCTAATTGTGAGTTGGAGAATATTCAATAAATGGATGACTGGTAATTGAGTTGGTTGTACTACTAGATGAACTCTAGTTGGATAGATTGTATTCTATCAACAAGTTTAGTCTTGTGGCAAGACGGGGATTTCTTGAGAGTTGGTGCTCTCCTAGGAGTTGGTGCTCCTTACTTTAGTTGCTGCTAATAATAAACAGTTGGTTTTGGAAAAACCCATGTGATTGTAGTCACATATACAAAACAACACAAAATCTTATACTGAGATATGGTATCTCTTGTGTTGATTGTGCTTATGAATTGATTTCTCTTAATGTGTAAAATTATGTTTTGAAATAATTGCTAACTTGAAGTAAGAAAAGTTGGAAAAGTCCACACACTAATTCACCAAAATGTGGCTCGCGTGTTCAACAAAATGTACATGTAATGTGTAAATACATATGTAATAGGGTCAGCCTAGTGATAAAGGGGCCTCATGTGAAAGTGTGAATAGCTATATATAAGAGATCATGTATTCATTATTGAGAGGTGAATTAGGGAAGTATTAATGGTCTTTGGTTAATTTGGAGGGGGTTCCCCTATTATTTAAGGAATTATTGTGTAACTTATCTATATTGGAGTTATGTCACATGTTGAAATTTTTTACATGGTGTGTACTTCTATAATTTTATGATATTTGGGGTATTTGGATCCTAACATTTGGTATCAGAGCTCAAGGTCTTGGGGTTTTGCTGCTACATCTAAGACACCTTGGAATTTTCGCTATAAATTTGTTTCTAAGACGTTTCATAAGGAACCCCTTGGATTGTATTTAGTATATGGATCAAGGTACGTTGGGTTCAAATTTTATCTCYCAAGGACTTCTAAATTTGGAGATATAGACTGTGTAAGATAGGGTTATGGAATCATCCTGAATTTAGTCATCTTAGAATTTTCACTATAAAAGTGTTTCTGTAAAGTTTCAGAACCTGCAATCCAGATGATGTTCATATAAATTATCAAGGTATCTGTGATAAAAAATTCATATTATAGGTCATCTTAATGTTGTTGATACACCCTGTGGAAGATAGGGTATCTGACTAGTCCTATTGACTAGTCTCAAACATGTGTTATAGGTAAAATAACCATAACTTGTTCATAGAGAATCCAAATTGAGTGAGACTAGATGCATTGAATAGGTCATAGGCCATAGTATTTTTGGTACGATTTGTAKAATTTGATATCAATTATTGTGCATGGGGCATGCTATACATGTTCTCTCTACGAGAAAGGAAAAATATTAGCAAGATGTAGAGAATTTATCATAAATTCCACTTGGCACATCCAATTTTGGTCAGACCTGTGACATTACATAGAAGAAATGATAGAATACTTTCTGAAGCATTGTGAACTCTCTGTTCTGGCACTGAGAACTCTCTGAAGCAATCTTGGCGTTGTGAATCCCCTACCCAAACACCTTTTACAAAGCTTGTTTTCATCAAGTTCTCATTTTCAATTACAATCCTATCTAGCTTATTTGAGAAGTCTGAGATAAAAAGAAAATTCACTTGTGAGGTCATTTTGAGTTTTGCAAGAGAATAGTGATGTGGTGAACAAGAGTTGTTGTGCAAAGGGATATTTCTTTATTCCTTCATGATTCTTTTGTAGTATTCCTTCATCTTCCTAACTAAAATCTACCTTTTCTTATTCCTGGAGGTCGAATGGGATGATAAACACATAAGGTTTTATATAGAACTAACCTTTTTGAGAAAGTTCATCCACTAAATCCCTAGCCCTCTGTTTTCCCTGTTTTGCCTCTAACATTATTAAAACTTGTGGTAAGGTTTTCTTCATACAACATTAATGGATACTCCAAAGAAAAGGAAGGCTCACAAAGGAGGGGGCATTGTCAATACTAAGCCCTATGACATGCAATTTTTTTTTGTTGAACCTCTGATCAGGGAAGTCTTCCAAAGAGTAGGATGTTTTAATTTCTGTCAAAAAATGTAGAGGGGGCACCCTAAAGTGGCTTAGGAATTTTCCCTGAACTTTGATGGAACCAATACCAAGGTTAGGCCACTAGAATTTGAGGTATCTGAAATGACCATACCAACAACTACTGAAATACCTAATACTGGGGAAATATGGTTTCAAGCCATGAACCTAAATGCAGCCTTCTCCAAATAATTCCTCAAACCAAAATATCAAGGAGACAACTTATCAAAAGGAGTGCCCAGGAGCCATATGATTGAATGTTTTGATAATATGTTGAGGGTAATCCAAAGATAATTTACATGAGAAGGAAGATTCAACATGATTTATCAATATCACTTAAGACTTATGTTTCAGTTCATAGGAAAAGATTTTATGAATATTCCTTTTTATTTGTTTAGGAGTATTGGAAAAATGGATGGAATATTCCAAGATAAGTCTAAGGCAGTTGATACAAGTGTTTTTCATTCAGGGATGATTAAAATTATTGTGATGGAAGAATTAAAGAAGAGAAACATTGATTGGGAGGAATTCATTACTTCTTCACACTTTCAATTAAATATTTCTCCTACTCCACAATCCAAGGTACAAATCCCTCTTCAGGTTGATAGGACTATACATACAAAGACAAACAAGAAGAGGAAGAGCATAGGTACTGTTAAATATAATGAAACAACTAAGTAAAATGAAGGAGAAGGAGGATCTTATCACTCTCCATAAAGAGAGGTTTCACCTAAACCAGCTCCAAAGTCAGTAGATACTCCATCAAACAAAGCCACAAGCTTGAAAGGAAGGAGGTTACTTTTCTCTTCACCATCTATTGCAGATAAAGTTAAGGCTAGGAGACCTTTCACTAGATCATCAACAAAGAAAGAAAGTACTATGGAGAAAATGTCATTGAAACCCCCCATCCAAAGAAAGGGAAAAAGTGTACCTATCAAAGATCCCATTGAAGTTGTAGACATAACTACTCCTCTGGAAAATACTACCTTTAAAAGAATGAACATACAATTTGAAGAGGCCAGAGCTGAAATTAATAAATTAAAAAGGGAGGAGTTAGTTGAAAAGAAGAAGCTAAGTGATCTCATGGATATGTATCGTGGGAATCTTGTAAAGGTCAAGTTCATATCTAAAATATTTATATCTCTCCACAGGCATCTTAAGTACTTGTACAGACAAAATATAGCCTACCAGAGTTAGATCATGGGGATAAAGATGGAGTTGCAACCTTTCAGGGAGGAGATGGATAAGAAGAATTTGGATCTTTTAGCCAAAGTTTCTACAAGAAGGAGTTCCAGACTCAAAAAGTAAAAAAGATGAAATGCCTTAAAAAAGTTTCAGTTTTGGATTGTTCCTGTTTCTTGCAGTTTTGAGATTTTGGTGAAATATGATGCCTATGATTAAGTTTTTCACTCGTACACCAAATAATGAGTTTTTGCAACATCTATAGCTCTAAAGATGTTTTTTTGGGTGTTTTGGGGATCTACTAGATATATTAAGAAAATAGAGGAAAGTTCAAAGCACATGGTGCCGCAAACTGGTTTATGCAGTTAGGCGTTGTGAACTTCAATGTGAACTCGTTGATATAGTTAGCGCTATAGAATTTGTTGCTAACTCCAGTTTTGAATATTTCAAGGGGATCAATGATTTCCATATGGCTAGGGGAGTACGTGACAATTGCTATAAGGACAATTGAAAGATGGAGGAACACCTGACAGAATAATATGTGCTCAAGAGACACTTCATCAAGCCTATTAAAGATGTTAGGGTAGTTGTCACCATTAAGCCTAGTTTTTAGTAGTTAGTTATTTTTGTTGAACAACTATAGTTACTCTAGCTTCATGATGTGGGAATCCTATGCTAGAGGATGGAGTTTAAATTGTACAGTTTTCATTCATAGCCTAGGCATTAGAAGTCATTGTAAAGGTTTGAATGGTTGATATAAGACTCTTTTTGTAATGTACTTATGTAACAGAGCCAACTGTGGATTTTTATGTATCATACTTGAGAATTTTTGTTTAATAGAATTCAACTTCTTCCCTGTCATTTTTCTTTTCTCTTACTATGAATTTACTATCATTGAATGCTTCAATTGATATTTTATAATTGTATTACAATGGAGGTTTGATTGTGATGTCGTTATAGTTGTTCTCAGAGTTTAAGCTTTGATTAAATAATTTCTTGTGTCTAAAGCTTTTTCTTCATTGGTCTGCTAGTAATGCTTGATCATAATTATAGACTTAATTCATCTTTGTCACTAAAGTCTTCCTTCTATCCACCTTACTCTTTAAAAATATGATCTAAGTTAGACAAGACCTCATTTTTTTATGCATATTATCTAGAACTTTTTGTCATTTACATTGTTGGGCTGAGTTTTATCCATTTGACAATTTATCTTAAAACTTACCTTACAAACCTACTGATGGGTACTAAGCTTACACTTTAGTAGTCAAAGTGTGACTTTCAGTGCTAATATTATTGGTTTCGTTTCCAGGGAATGGATTGAAAACATTTCATTGGGATTGAACGACAAAGAAATACTGATTCTGGGGGTGCACAATAATCAGTACATTGAAGACTGCAGTTTGCACCTGGCGAATTGATTGTTTAAGTTTTGGCTCCTAAAGTTAAACACATGAGGTTTGCTCCACATTTACCTCTAGCTACACCTGAAGATGTCCCAGAGAAGATCATCAAGAAATAAAAATCTTCTCAAGAAGGCTTTTCAACTGATTTTTCAGGTACTACTAGAAATTTTCCTGATTCTACTTTTAAAACACTAGTAGTTGTATCTAGTGCTCCTCTTTTACCTTTTGTTGAAACTCCTAGATATTTAAATCTTGGATATTTCCCTGTAGAGTATTCCTCTTTTTCTACCCAGTTAAAAGAAGAAATCTTTGAAAATTTTGAAGTGCTTGCCTCACCTGATGTTGTAATTTGTTTTAGACATGAGATTCTAGAGGATTTTCCTACTCTATGTTCTCCTTATTCTCCCTCTCTTAAAATTGTTGTGACCAATAAAGAAGGACTTTAAGTTCCCTTGGAATTTATGCCATCCTCTTCCAAGACTTAGCCTTTGTTTGTTAAAATTGAAACTTCCCCATCTTATACTCTTCCTTCTCCTAAGCTACCCTTCATTCAAGTTGTAGTTGTACCAATGAAGATCCAATCTCCCCCTAATTCTCCTAGATTTTATAATCCTCCTCTTCATAATCAAATGGCAGGTGAAAACCCTCCTAGAAATAGGATGGATGCCATAGTGGCTTCTAGGTATGCTCTTCTTCTGTTGCCTTAGCCTATGAATTCTCTCCTAGTTGGATACTATCCTAAGTACATGCCCAATTTTACAGGAGAAGAGGAGATGACTACAGAGGATCACCTTGCATATTTTTATAGCTATGTTGATAATCTAAATATTGAAAACGACGATGTATGGATGAGGATTTTTGTACAAATCCTTGATGGTGAAGCCAGGAAGTGGTTTAGGGGTTTACATATTGGATCATTTGTTGGGATTGAAACTCTTGATGATGCCTTTTTAAGGCATTGGGGTGATAAGAAATATTTTTTATATTATATTGTAGAGTTTGGGTCACTCGAGAGGAAAGAAGGGAAATTAGTTTCAGATTTTTCAAAAAGGTTTAATAAAATGTACAATAAAATTCCTATAGAAATAATACCTACTGAAACCTCTTCCAAAGTAACTTATGCAAGTGCCTTTGATATTGAATTTTTCCTTCTATTGAGAGAGAGAAGATCTACCTCTTTGGCTCACATGCAAGATGCAACATTAGAGGTGGAATCAAATATATTAGCAGCTGATAAACTAAGAGGAAAATCTGATAGGGAGAGAAGAAAACAAAAATCCCAGGCTTGAACTTCTTATTCTTCTGGTGTCAACCCTCAAGTAGATGAATTGACTAAATTGGTTAAATCATTGTCTGTAGAGATGTAAAAAATGAAACTTGAGGCAATACAAACTAATAGAAAAGCACAAGATACTAGAAGCACAGGTAATTTCATAAGACAAAATAATTCTCCTCAAAGTCTCCAAAGAGATCAAAGGAATAGAGATTACCAAAAGTTCCAAACTCCTCTTCAAAAAAACATGGTTGATGATGAAGAAGGAGAGGATGGAGGAGAAGATGAGGAAATTCATTGGCTAGGTGACACCTCTGCCTCTCCTCATTTGAATCAGTCTGCCTATGAAGAATCCCTTATGAATAGTCAATTAAATGAATTAAGTAAAGGACAAAAGACAAAAGAAAATCAAAACAAGTACAACTTGAGGTCTAAACAGAAAGAAGGAAAGCCTAGTACTTCTAATCAACCTAAGAAATTAGAACATTCTGCTAAAATAGTGACTACAACCAATAAATAAAATGAGGAACCAAGCGATCAAACTGTGATTAAAACCCCTATTCCAGAAATTAAGGAGATTATGAAATCTCCATCTTCCTTCAGTTTTGAGAATGAAATTCAAAAGATCAAAATTTCAATCCCATTTTTAGAAATGATTAAAAATGAAGAATTTAAGAGGTACCTTTCCAAAATGTTGCCGCCTTAGCTTACTCCACATTCAAAAAACTCAATGAATTTACAAGATGAAAAACTGGCAGTCATATTGGGGCCCTTGGTAGAAGATAGGGATGATTTCTCTCCTCCCTTTTATACCTCATTGAATATTCATGATAAAATTCTGCATAATTGATTGATGGAGTCGGGTTCGTCTCATAATCTAATGACCAAAACTATAATGGATGAGTTGCGTCTTGATATTACCAAAACATATCATGACCTATACTTGTTTGACTCCAAGAAAGTGAAATACCTGGTTGTTACCATGTTTCAATTGCCCATGAAGAGTGTGGTCATGGATATTGTAGTGGATGATGTCCCCCCTAAGTTTGGGATGTTATTTTCAAGATATTGGATTAAGATAATGGGGTGAACATTACAGATGGATCTTTCATAAGCCATTATTCATGTGTTTGGAGGAGAGCACAGAAGGTTGTATAGGAAAGCACAACTAGCTTACATCATCAGTGATGAAGCAAATCCCACAAACCATCCAATTTATACAGTTGACACTAATCCGGGATCCAATATTTTACAACTTATTGATGCTCCTTAGCCACCCATGGAAATGAGAAAACATCCTATAAAAACATGTGAGACACCTCCTCAAGATACCCTAGTTTGGAAGATAGTTTTTGATGGGTCCTCTTATAAAGAAAGTGCTGGTGTTGTAGTGGTTTTCATTTCCCCGTCTCAAGAAATCATATCCTTGTCTTATAAATTGGAATCTGAAACCAAAAATAATGTTGCAAAGTATGAGGCTCTAGTTTTGGGGTTGAGGGTTGCTAAACATATGAAGATCGAGGAGTCAGCAGTTGTCATAGATGTTGAACTAATTGTGCACCAGGTTAAAAATATGTATCAAGCAAAACATCCCAGATTGAGGACTTACAAAAATGAAGTTTGTGATCTTATTGAAATTTTTTTCTTATATTTTAACATCTCTTTTTTTCCAAGGGAAGATAATGCTACGAAATATTCTTTGGTTGTTTCTACTATTAACTTTAAGATCCATTTGCCCCCAAAAATCATGTATGATGTAGAAGTGAAGTACAAACCCTCTATACCTAACAGTGTCAAACATTGGAAGGTATTTGGGGATGATATTGAGATTAATATATTTTTGGAAATAGTGGAAGAGTTTTCTTCTCTTCACATTGATCAAGATCAAGATGATAAAAAAAAAACCCATGCTAACATCTTCCTCAACAAAATTGCAAACCACAAGATTGTCCAATTTACCAGTAACCATATTCCCAAAGGATTGGTCCCTTTGGAGAGATTATATGATAGAAATGATGTGGTTGTGAAGGTTAAGGGTTCAAGTGAAGAAGTTGATGTGACAAATTGCAATTTAGGTACTAAGGAAAATCCCAAGTATGTCAAGTTGTCTAGCAGTTTATCATAGGAACAAAGGTCTGATTATGTGAATTTATTAAAGGAGTTTGTTGATGTATTTTCCTGGAAATATGAGGATCTACAAACTTATTATACAAACATCATTGAACACAAAATTCCTTTGAAGGATGATACCAAACCATTTAGGAAGAAATTAAGACAAATTAATCCCATGCTGCTGCCAATAATTGAAAAGGAAGTCAAGAAGTTGTTGGATGATAAAATTATCATACCCTTGAGGTACTTAGAGTGGTTGGATAATCTATTACATGTTAGAAAAAAGAATGGTGAAATCAATGTTGTGTTGATTCCATGAATTTAAATAGGTGTTCTAAGAAAGATAATTATCCCTTAGACTATAGACTGCTTGACTATTTAACTTAGCTAGGTGGTAGTTCACTCCCATAACTACCCGAGAGACTAGACTAGGTGGAAGTTCACTCCCATAATTGTTGGTGTGTATCTAGATCACTCAAGAACACCACTATGGTGGATTGGCTCTCCTCCAGTGTGCATTGGTTGAATTACAAAGAGTATATCATGTGTAAACTATTCATTATTCATTAAGGTTAATGATAATTCTTCCATTCTTTGTCTCCTTCTTCTTTCTTAATTTCTCTCTGAAAATGTGTGTAGTATTTTATAGATAGATATACTATGTGTAGTTTCAACACATTTTCATGGTATCATATCCAATGGACCACTAAGAAAAATCTACACCAAAATGTTTTGTAGGTACAAAAGATTGAAGACAACAGAAATATGGATTTCCAAAAAGAATTCATTCTTACACCTTACAACTACTTTGCATGAAAGGAGAGAATAATGATCCATCTCTGAACCAGTGGATTGTATAGGTTAACCTTGAATACAGACACAAAAATGACATCAACCATAGAAAAATCCAAGTACTTAAATCGAATGGATGAAGCACTTGAAATAATTTGCAGTCTGATTTCTCCCGAACTACTTTTTCACATATCTTCATGTAAGACTCCCAATGAAGCCTAGACCACCTTGGAATGGCTCTTTGGAAAACACGATGAGATGAGGGGACACATGTTGGAGGTGGAATTTCTCACATTGGATCCAAAAATATTCGACAATATCCAAGATTTATTGACAAAATTCAAGGATTTATTGTCACAACTCAAAGCTTGTAGGGTTGATAAATATAAGGAGGAGAAACAAATGGTTCTCACCATTCCAAACATGGTCCTTAGTTCTCTATGTTCATGTCCACATTCCATTCAGGCATTTTCACCTCTGGAGCCTCTTGGAAGATGTCCACTTTATCGAATCACTGGCACAAGAGCAAACCAAGCTCATCAACATGGGAAAAATCAAAGGCCCAAAGGAACATTCACTTATTGTGCAAGATGGTAGTTTTCAATATCATAAATAGAAATATAAATATAAAATGAAATCTCATGCACATCCGAAGAAATAAGGGTACTCAAAACCCTTCACCAATGCCTCTGGATCCAAAGGTGGAAAGGGAAGAAAATGGGAGAAATGCATGCACTGTCACAAAGGATTCAATCCAGAATCCGTATGCATGAAAAAAAAAAAATAGATCTAATGTCTCAAATATTTCAAAAAAATAAACTTGGAGATCGCATTCCCAAGGGTTCCAAGAAAAAGAAGCCAGAATATCAAAATCCCAAGAAAGGAAATTCTAGTCATGCCTTGATTGCCATCAACTCCTCTCCCGATGCTTGGATCATAGATTCAGGAGCATCACATCACATGGCTTCCTCAAAAGTAGTATATTATTCATTGGATGCATGAAAAGGTCCTCCTATTCTGATGGGGGACAACTCTTCATTTGAAGTCACCGACAAAGGAAGGATTTAACTCAACAACGAAAGCTTTGAGAGTGTGTTGCACGTTCCCAAAATTTCTATCAACCTTCACTCTGTGTATCACATAACGAATTCCATCACTGGAAATAAATTCATATTCACACCAAATGTAGCAGAAATATATGACATGAAAACCAAATCTAGGGTTTCTACTGGTGAGGTAAATCATCAATCTATATTGTATACATTTTCTGAGTTTATTGAACTAGATACTGCTTTATTGCTTACCCATGTTAATGAAAGTAGTTAGATATGGCACAAAAGGTTTAGAAATTTGAATTTCAGATATATGCAACAACTTAGCAAGAAAATATTGGTTGATGGTCTACCATACTGCCATTTCTCCAAGGGAGTATGTGAGGGATGCATTCTTGGAAAACACCCTCAAGAGAAATTTGACAAAGGAAAGTCTTAGAAAGATTTTGCTCCTTTAGATCTGATCCATAGTGACCTTATGTCTCTTTTCCCACATCCATATATAAGAAAAGTGAGGTTTGTTCTCATTTTTGTTGATGATTTCTCACGTTTTACATGGATTTTCTTTCTTAGGAAAAAATATGATGTCTTTCAACACCTCGAAGATTTCAAAGCCCTAGTTGAGATAGTCCAAAAAGAAAATACAATTCCTCCCAATTGATAACGGGGGAGAGTATGTCAATCATGAGATCCATAATAATTTCCATGAGGCATGGATTCAGTTGCAGCACATAGTTCCCTATACTTCACAACAAAATAGAGTAGATGAGCAGAAAAATAGATCTCTAAAGGAGATGGCATCTTGCATGCTGCAAGCAAAGTCACTACCACAGAGACTATGGGCCGAAGAAATTAATTGTGAAACATACATCCAAAATAGATCTCCCCATAGATCTATCAAGGATAAGACCCCCAATGAGGCATGGAGTGGCCTCAAACTAGAAGTGACCCACTTTCATATTTTCGGTTCACATGCATGGGCCTAGATTCCCTATGAAAAGAGGAAGGCACTTGATCCACAGAGAACTAATTTTTTTGTTGGATACCACGACAGTGTGAAGGGATATAAACTTATATATATTTCCTTGGATTGGATCATCATTGAAAGAAGTTTTCCATTCAAGGAAAGTGTCTCGCATGTACCTCAACAACCACATGCATACACCTTCATTCTACCACCTATCTAAGATGATGAGCATGCACATGCCAACACTTCTTCAGATGAGAGTTCTTATTTAGAGGACTCAGATGATTCAGATACAGATTCAGTACAGTTAGATTCAGATTCAGAGAATCCAGATGCAGTTGCAGAGCCAGATCATAGGCCCAAGTGGGCACATACTACTCTTCAGGATGCAGGGGATCTCGTTGGTGATCCAGCCGATACTAGGAGGACTCGATTTGATTTCAAGGAGCCTTTTTTTGCACTCACTTCCACTGAACCATTTCCCCCCAGGAATGTTTTCTTGCTTCAATATTCCGATCCACGGTCTTATGGTGAGGCTGCTCGAAATCCCTTTTAAGAATCCGCCATGCAGGAGGAGTACAACTCCCTCCTCGAGAACCAGATTTGGGATCTAGTTCCCCTTCCTTCTGAAAGGAATTTTTTTATATTCATATGGGTATATAGGACCAAGAGCGTAGTGGATGGATAGATTAGAAGATACAAATCCAGGCTTGGTGCCAAAGGCTTTCAACAAGTGCGTGGTATTGACTATGATGAGACTTTCATTCCAGTGACGAATATGGATTCCATATGATTGGCACTTTCCATTATGACAACCAAGGGATGGGAAGTCCATCAGATGGATGTGAATAATGCATTTTTTCATGGTGATCTCTCAGAGGAGATCTATATGGAGAAGCCCGAGGATTTATGCAGGACTCATCTTTGGTATGTCAACTGAAGAAGTCCCTTTGTGGCCTCAAGCAAGCTCTGAGGGCATGGTATTCCAAGATGGACTCCTACATGTTGTCGTAGAACTTTGTACATTGTAAATCAAACCCGAATGTCTACATGCTAAGGACGGTTGATTCACTTCTACTCTTAGTTTTGTATGTTGGTGATTTTTTGATCATTGGTTGCTCGACTTCAACGATTTCTACAGTCAAGAGGACTCTACATAATAGGTTTTTGATGATGAACATGGGTCCGCTACACTTTTTCCTTGGACTAGAGATCATTCAAGATGCATCAAGAATAAAACTGTCTCAGGCCAAGTATGCACGAGATCTCCTTGAGAGATTTCACATTATAGATTGCAAGTTTTCTCCGACTCCTTTCCTATCAGGATTCAAACTTGAGGATAGTGGGGAGACTCCACTGGTTAATAGCACATTGTACATATAGCTAGTGGGGATATTTTTGTATCTCACACACTCCATACCATACCTCTCTTATGTAGTTGGTGCAGTTTTTAGGTTCATGCAGGAGTCACATGAGCTATATTGGAAGGCTGCAAAGTGTATCCTTCGATACATACATGGAACCATCACCTTTGGGATTCATTATGTAGCAAAATCTACAATAGATCTCATCATATTTAATGATTCTAACTAGGCTAGCGATAGTATTGATCACAAGTCCACATCTAGTTACTCACTTAGTCTTTGTTCTAGGCCTATTTCTTAGTTGAGCAAGAAGCAAGGTGCCATTTCTCTTTCTTCAGCCGAGGAAGAGTATAGAGGGGTAGTTAGCATAACCATTTAGGCTATGTGGCTACAAAATTTTCTGATTTGGGCATTCAGTTTCATTAGTCGATCGTCATTTGGTCTGACAACCAGAGCACCTTGAAGTTCTGCAGAGATCCAGTTCAGAGGTAGTGGACGAAGAACATTGAGATCCACATGCACTACATCCAAAATTTAGTATGCAAGGGGATCATCAACCTATAGTTTTTTCCTTCAGTAGAACAAACGGTATACATCTTCACCAAGACCTTCACTGGGCATAAGTTCCATTATTTGTGAAGTCATATTGGAGTGAAGGACACAGTTGCCTTGCAACTCTAGGTTTTCTTTTTAGATATATTGTACCTTGAGGGAGGGAGGGGGGGGTGTTCCCATGAGGTTTCCCCTCTTTCCTCACTTTATTTCAGTGTATCTTTCATATTTGGGTACCTAACATGGCCTCGTTGTCGGGACCCATTCTTTATTTTCACCATAGTGATGTTCAAGGGGGGTGTTGGAGTTACTTCACAAACACCTAAGATTTCTTTTTCCTAAGTTTTTTCCTTGTTTATTAGTCATTATTAGTCATTATCCAGTCTCCTATTTTTTAGGAAATAATATTCCACCTGGAGAATATTCTCTTTAGTTGACACTTCAATTTGACTAGTTGAGTTGAGTCTAGATGTTGCATTGGTTTTGTCACCATGCAACATTGGGATCATCACCATGTTAATGAGCACTTTCCTTGGTTTGATCACCAGATTGGCGCATTACCCTTGATTCCTTGATATAATCCTCACTACACTCTATTTCAATCAGTTAACTGAAGATTGATTGACTAGTTAACTTAGCTAGGTGGTAGTTCATTCTCGTAATTGCCTGAGAGACTAAACTAGGTGGCAGTTCACTCTCGTAACTGATGGTGTGTGTCCAGATCACTCTATATCACCACTATGGCACATTGGTTCTCTTACAATGCGCATTGGTTGAGTTATACTGAGTATATCATGTGTAAATTATTCATTATTCATTACAGTTAATGAGAATTCTTCCATTCTTTCTCTCCTTGTTCTTTTATCTTAATTTGTCTTTGCAAATGTGTGTATTATTTTCTAGCTAGATATATTATGTGAAGGTTCAACAAATTTACACTCAAGTGGGATTCTCAATGGTAGGAAAAAGGAAAACATGGTAAATTTGAAGCCTTGTGGATTGGTCCTTTCAAGATTTCTTATTTTTTTCAAAATAACACTTATAAATAGTAGAACTTGGAAGACTCTGAAATTTCTAGTGGCCCAATTAATGGGCACTTTCTGAAGAAATAATTTTCTTAAATCCATGAGTGGATTTCCCTTCCATTGTAAATATCAATTTTAGTTTGTTTTTTTTTCTCTTAAATAATGACCCCATAGCCCTTGGATAAGACACTGACACTGCTTGTTCTTGGTAGCTCACAGGGAGCATACCATCCCATGTGGATCCAATGCTATCACATAGAATTTATTGGGTCAAAAAATTCCTTTAGTCTTTGATTTTGAGTCATAAGTGTTGTTTAAATTTTAGGTTTTGTCCTTTTCCTCTAGTCATTTTTTATTCTTGACACAAATAACTAAAGTTTGTGTTGGTTTTGGTCTATAGTCCTTGGGTTATATTTTGATTACCATGATAACTTGGACAAACTTTCATCTGTCACATTTTTCATTTCTCCATTATCACGCTGACATGTCACCTTCTCCATGTTGTACTCAGATCCCTCCTTTGTGTCACCTTTACCCATTAGGATGTGAAATCAATTTTGACATGTACATTGCCAACTCATTAGAGAGTTCATAGCGCATCCAAAATTAGATCATGAATTCATTACCATCATTGCATTCATGAGTTGTGTCAATGAATATATCCTTGCTTTCAGAGGCAATATTTTAAACTATAACCAGGGATTTTGTCATAAAGGAGTCTAACTGTTTTCTCCAAGTATTCAAATCATTTTTGGCTTGGCACTGCAAATATGGTGTTTTAGAAAGGTGCTACAAACTTTGTTATGAACTGGATGGAGAAGGCAAGTTGGCGGTTAGGCTACATGCAGACACAATTGTTCAAAATCAAAGATATCAGTTTTCAATTCAAAGCCACCAGGTACTTCATGAGTATTTTTATCTCATTTGAAGGACATGAAATGATATGTTAGTTGTTGTTCCTTTTGGACACTGCGAACTAGTGATATGCACTGCAAATTGTCTCACTTACTTGTTGACACATTCCCAACCCATTTGCATGTGCTCTGAACCATGTTCATTAATCCTTAAGAAATATCTGTTTTAGGCCACCTTTCCTATCATCCATTTTGTTTCTTTTCTTACATTCCCAAGCATTGTGAACCCTCTATTCTAGCATTGTGAACTCTGTGCAGCAAGCTTGGTGATGCAAATGCCCTATCCCAACATCTTTTACAAATTCCATTTTCATTAAGTTCTCATTTTCAATTACACTCCTATATGAATTATCTGAGAAGTCTGAGATAAAAATTTGTTCACTTGTGAAGTCATTTTGTGTTTTGAAAGAGAATAGTGATGTGGTGAACAAGACATGTCTTGCAACGAGCTATTTCTTTATTCCTTCATGATTCTTTTTTAGTCTTCCTTAATCTTCTTGACTAAAAGATACCTTGTCTTATTCCTGGAGGTTGAATGGGTTGATAAACACATAAAGTTTTATACAGAACCAACCTTTTTGAGAAAGTTCATCCATTAAAACCCTAGTCCTATGTCTTCCCTATTTTTCCCCTACCATCATTAAAACTTGTGGTAAGGTTTTCTTCATACAACATTAATGGATACTCCACTGCAAAGGAAGGCTCACAAATGTTATAACGCTAATTTGCACAATACATTCTTACCTGGAATCAGGCCATCTCATAGCCCTTCTTTGTCAAGCCACTACTGAGCAACTCTTCTAAAAAACTCCATTTTTAAAAGTCCATGCTAGCTGACCCACTACAGCCCACATGGATCTATAGTGTCCACACTAGCCAACCCACTACAGCCTGCGTGGACCTACAGAAGCATGAAAAAAGGAAAGTTGTTGAAGGAACACACAACTTCGGGTGACTTAACTAGACCTTTTGGCCATGCATGGCCGAGGGTTCGACCAAATAACTAGCTTCTTCTAGCCTATAAAAGAAGGGTTAGGGATCCCATTTAGAGGAGGAGAATCATAGTAAAGAAAATATACCTGATTCCATATTCCCTTTGTCCCAACCTTTAGCCTTCCTTGTTCAAAGAGAAATATAGAGAAAAGAAGTTAGAGGACAATTAAAGAAGAGCCTAGGACCAGGTTCATGGAGAAATGGCCGACTTCATCATTGTAAGTTGATTTGTTGAAGTTAATAATAAAGAAGTACTTTTCTCATCCCACCATATGAGGTGTTCATGGTTTATTACATACATATTGATTAAATATCTAACCCATTAATCTATATATCAAATGCATGCGAAGTTGTTTGTTTGTCTTGTGTGAATGTAGGTCAACCTTGGGAGGAGAGATGTAGTCAAAGAGAGATAAAACATGAAGAAGGATCGACATCAAATGCCCGAAATAAGGTATGCTCACTTGATCTTCTAAACTACATATTTTCTTAAGAATAATGGGGATTAGGTCTGGGACGACAGTAGAAAGTAGGAATCTTTTGGTATTTTTTGCATGCATGATAAAACCCTAAGTGCTAGTCCGTAGAGGGATTTCCCACTCAAAACAACAAAGGAGGGGGCATTGTGAGGACTAATCCCTATGACATGCAGTTGTTTTTTGTTGAACCCCTGATCATGGAAGTCTTCCAAAGAGTGGGTTGTTTTAATTTCTGTCAGAAAATGCAGAGGGGGCACCCTGAAGTGGCTAGGGAATTTTCCCTGAACTTTGATGGAACCAAGAACAAGGTTGGGACACTAGAATTTGAGGTATCTGAAATGACCATAAAAACAACTATCGAAATACCTAATACTGGGGAAAGATGGTTTAAATCCATGAACCTAAATGCAGCCTTCTCCAAATCATTCCTCAAGCCAGAATATCAAGGAGACAACTTATCAAAAGGAGTGCCTAGGAGCCATATGATTGAAGGTTTTGATAAGATGTTGAGGGTAATCCAAGGATACTTTACCTATGAAGGGAGATTCAACATGATTTATCAGTATCACATAAGACTTCTACTGCACTTCACAGGAAAATATTTTATGAATCTTCCTTTTTATTTGTTTAGGAGTATTGAAAAAATGACTAACAAATTCTTGGCTAAGTCTAAGGAAGTTGATACAAGTGTTTTTCATTCAAGTCTGATTAAAATGATTGTGATGGGGGAATTAAAGAAGAGAAACATTGACTAGGAGGAATTCATTACTTCTTCACACTTTCAATTAAATATTTCTCCTACTCCATAATCCAAGGTACAAAGCCCTCTTCAGGCTGATAGGAATGTACATACAGAGACAAATAATAAGAGGAAAAGCATAGGTATTGTTAAAGATGATGAAACAACTAAGGAAATTGAAGTAGAATGAGGATATTATCACTCTCCACAAAGAGAGGTTTCACCTAAACTAGCTCCAAAGTCAGTAGTGACTCCATCAACTAGAACCATAGGCTCGAAAGGAAGGAGGTTATTTTTCTCTTTACTAGTTGTTGCAGATAAATTTAAGGCTAGGAGTCCTTTCAGTAGATCATCAACAAAGAGGGAAACCACTGTGGATAAAATGTGAGTGAAATCCCCCATCCATAGAAAGGGAAAAAGTGTACCTATCAAAGATCCCATTGAATTTGTAGAAATAACTACTCCTCCAAACAATCCTACCTTTAAAAGGTTGAAGAGATAGATTAAAGAGGCCAGAGATGAAATTGCTAAATTAAAAAGGGAGGAGTTAGTTGAAAAGAAGAAGCTAAGTGATCTAATGTATATGTATCGTGGGACTCTTTTAAAGGCCAAGTTCATAGCTAAAAGATTTATACCTCTCCACAGGAAGCTTAAGAACTTGTACAAACAAAATATAGCCTACCAAAGTTAGAATAGGGGGCTAAATATGGAGCTGCAACCTTTCAGGGAGGAGCTGGCCAAGAAGAAGTTGGATCTTTTAGCCCAAGTTTCCACAAGAAGGAGTTCTAAACTTAGAAAGTAAAAAAGATGAAATGCCTTAAAAAAAATTCAGTTTTGCATAGTACTTGTGTTATCATCCTGTAAATATGTTCGGCTATGAAAACATATGACATGGCTAACTATTTCAACCAGCTTTAGAGCTGAGGCACTAGCCTACTCAACTCGGAGAGGGATATCTCATGCCACTGGGTATATCTATAGAAATCATGGGCTAGATTTGGTTTGTTTTGGGGTTTCAATATTGAATGACTGGAGGAACGGAGATGACATTTGGGTTATAGATTCTTAAATGAAACAATGCATGGTCAGAAGTATTGAACTATCAAGAGGAAAAGGCTAATTAAGTTGATGAGTCTGAGTTTGATATGAAATTTGCATGGCATAGAGGAAAAAGAAACATATAACCGTATCGGAGCATATTAAAATGAATTCAGAGTTGGTTAAGAAGAAATAAACATAGTCTAAATTGCTAAGCCAAGAGCATCTCAAAGATGAATTCTAGTTTTTTTGTTTCTCCAATTTAGACAAATGGAAATGAAAATGAAATATAAGCTTTACAGGAAACACATACTATGAAAGAAAACAAGACTCATGTCACCACTAGTTAGAATCTTTTCATAAACAATCCAAAATCCGCTTATGCATTTATATATTCATTCTTGTCCCAAAATTTACAAAGTATTCCTACACAGAGGACATGTTCCTTCCCCCCTTTTCTTCCTTGAGATAATACATATATATAGGGAAATTACTTATGGAATTCAAAACGTTCAGACTTCCCCATATTTCTAAAAATAGAGATAAGTTACAAAAAAGGGAATGATTTATAATAACAATTATCCTATTTTAAAGGGACCATTAAGAGCAGGTTTGTCATATCTAGGGCCCCTTTCCTTGACCGCCAATTGTCCAAAATTTTCTTAAATGTGCTTAATCTTACCTGAGGATTCATTTCAGCTTGGCAATTTCCTCCTCCAGAGTGCTCAACCATTTGAGTTGGTTTTCTCCGATGCTCTCCATCATCTCAGCTTTGACTTCTGTTTTCTTCCTTTTTCTTCGTTTCTTCTTTGTTGTATGCTTGTAGATTTTGGCCACATGTTCATTTATGAAGAGATCCCTCATAACAGGGTTTAATCTGACCCCCAAATTTGTCTCAGTTGTCTCAGTTGCAGGCTTGGTATGAAATTTAGTTGCCAATACCTACGTGACCCATCTTTCTTTCTTACTCATTGACGGAGCTAGTGCATTAGTTAAGAAGCCTATTGTATCAGACACCGATTGATGAACGTTATCCATATATTTTAACCTTGCAGAGGCCCCTACCTTGTTACTCTTTAATTCTATGGAAATTAAGAAATCGACCTAGGTCAAGATCATTTCACTTACGCATGAGATAACAATGTCCCATAGTAGGATAGAGCTATCCATATATGAAATCGATAGTCCTTGAATATCAATCATGAATCACTAACATGGTACACAGGTTTGCCACACTTTATCAATCCATTTCGAATGATGATCTTTGAGTTAGTTATATGATGGCGTCCTCTTGATACGTCAGATGGGAAGTACCTAAACCAATGATGTGAGGTGATTTGAATAACTGTCACCCTCCCATGAGTTATTGATTTGACATATTAAACCACATGACATCGGGGCTATGGGGAAAATGGTTTTGGGCAAACTGCTTTCTGCCCCAATGCACTTGTAAGAGTGCCATGCATCCATCATCAAAACCATGATGGTTTTCCCCAGTCTTCCCTTGCAAAATTAAGTTGTGTGCTAGTTCTTTGCCCGATATGGGCCTCAACCATTGATCTGGGCTTCTTCAAGATCAACGATCCAACGATATATTCCTTTTGTGCCTCTACTATATTTTTCTATATGCCATTGGATATATCCTGGCCCCCCAAACTATCATGCTTCCATAGTGATATAGCATTTTGCTAAATTTCTGAAATTTGGATCCTGACTTGAAAATTGTTATGGTGATAACATTGGCTCCTATTGGGGATTCTATCCTCCCTATGAGGTAGAAAGAACTCGTAGAAATGGTGCCTTAACCATTGGGCTACTCCCAAAACATGTGTGTTCTCTACTCTGATCTGTCACTAATGTCTGCAGAATACCAATTTCTCCCTATTGACCTTAACTTGAGGTTGAACGTTGAATATATTGTTGAAAACCGCATGTACATAATACTGGAAATATAACTGAATAATGCTCATCCAACAAGCTTATTTTCATACTCCTACCTACTCTAAACTGCTAAAATGAATACTCTGTCAAGTGATGCTAAAGTGCCAATGCAACCAATCAAGCAATTGGTTTCTTGATTTTTCTCCACTCACATCTTTCTTAAGAAGCAGACAAATGTAAAATATGGTGGTTGAAAATACAAGTTCAATCCAAAATTTGAGCCTATGAATGAAACAAACTCCTCCTTAACTAAAGACTATAATAGGATGGCCACAGGATCTTGAAAACCATGAAAATTCATTTCTTCTTGACGAGCAAAAACATAAAGGCAAGCCTCTTCCATAAGTGTTTGTTTCTCTTGTTCTATCTCTTCAGTTCTGAGGACATTTTCAAATGAAATGGCAACAATATGTCTGTCTAATTATCCATGCATCTCAGCAAAAACATTCATACATTCTTGAACATCTTCAAATATGACAACCATATTATGTGCATTCTCTTGTTCATGAAGAAATTCTGATTTCGTTTCATTAAACTTCTAGAAATTTGCTTCAGGACTGTCAATTTGACTTTCAAATGAATTAATAGAAATAAGTTCCTGTTGATAATATTTTTGTAAATGTGAAAAGCTAACATCATGCACTATTTCACGGTCTAGAGTTCTCATGGATGCACTTTTGAAATCATGATTTTCACATGAATCAAATAAAACCACTGCCTCTTCATTATCTTTCTATATTTACGATGAAAAATGGCATACGCATTTTGTTTCTTTCTCGAAATTCCATGTCATTTGTTTGTTTGATGCTTGAAATATCCATAGATGCAGTTTCAACATCCTCAACCATGCCTATGATGTTTACAAATTCAACCACCACATCATTCTCAGGGGAAGAAAGACAACTTTGAAACACTTTATCATGCTGGAAACATTGTTGAATACCCACCTCGGTTTCAAGTGAAAGGAAACGACCTTGAACAACAATATCAAGAGTAGATTTTTCTTCCCTCTTAGGATGATAGCTGAAATAGAATGCAAAAATGATTTGATATCTCCCTCATTTTTACTATGGGCATATTTCTGAACTTCCTCGTCTTTAGTTTTGTCCTCAACAAATGGTTGTATTTCAAAACTGATAGAATCTTCTATATAGTAAATAATAGGGTCATCGAACACATGAGAAGAGTGTTGCAACACCTTACCAATCTGGTCCATTCATTCATTGTGGTCCTTCATTAGCATGAATTCATTTTCCTCAACGATGATCCAAGAATTCTCCTTCAACAACTTGAATGGAGCAAAACATAAAGGCAGAGATTCTCCTTCAATTGTCCCAACACCTTTCTCTTTGTAACTATGATA
This sequence comes from Picea engelmannii, assembly GCA_009831015.1. Lineage (NCBI taxonomy): Eukaryota > Viridiplantae > Streptophyta > Pinopsida > Pinales > Pinaceae > Picea > Picea engelmannii. The sequence goes on along the minus strand of ML779865.1, from coordinate 1,789,593 downwards.
TGCAGGTTGATTTATCTCACTATAGTGTTGAAAAAAAACATCTTCAACATCATAATCATCCTCATATTTGTCATACATAGGAAAATCACTGACATATGCAAGGTCATCCAACAAGAACAAACTAGGAATACCAACTTTTTCTTTGACAAACTGATTTTTACATTCATCTTCTTGCCTGTCTATAAATGAATACATAAAATAATTGACCCCTTTCTTTCCTTCAGATGGATCGAATATTGAATTAACACCTCCTCCTTCAACAAGTGGGATGCAATTCTCTACAAAATCATTGGTATTGGGAAATTCAAGAGGACCTATGATTTTGTCACTTTTATGTTTAGGGTCCCAGTCAATTATTTTTTGTTCATATTCATCTGCCAACTCTCCATCTCGGGTCTGTTCACATGCTTGAATATTGTGTTGAATGTCCTGAGCATCATTAAACATCTGTTGTAAGGACTTAGTTCTTCTTTCCATTAGGAGGAAATACAAATCTGGATGAAGGGTAGTTGTATAATGGAGCATGGTGTAACTTTAGAGGGTTGAATTTCTTCAGAAAAATTATAATATATGTTGGAAAAATTTCTACTGAATACAAAAATAGATTCATCATTATGTCTCTTCAAGGCATAGAACTCAGTAAGTTGTAGATCTAAATATTTCTTCTTGCCCCAGAACTTCAAAAAGAATTTCTTCAACTCCTCCCATGAGCTAATTGTTTCTATATGAAAAGGTTTAAACCAATATTTTGTCTCCCCTTTCAAGAATTGGGAGAAGGCTCTCATACACACATCATCATGGTTAATCTCAAATAAATCTATAAAATGCTCAAAACCTTGAATGTGTTTTTCAGCTGAGATGACATCAGGTTCTCCATCAAACACAAGTAGATACTCATAGTAATTTGGAGGGAAATCATGAAGTACCTGGGGTATATTTAAAGGTTTATATCTATGTTAAATATTGGAGGGTGTTGGATCAAGTACAGGGAACAAATATTTGCCTTGGTTTCGTGGGGTTCATCAACTTGGTCATGGTCATCACATGTCCTAGGTGGAGATTTTTTTATCAAAACTAGTGATAAGGTGAGGGTATGCATGTGAAATATCAAGAGGAGCGTATCTAATTGCAATCCTTTCATGATCATCATTTAAATACACTAGGTAAAGAAAACTTTGTTTGGCATGTTCAAGGAAGGAACATAGGCAGCTTAAAAAAAATAGTAAAACACTTTGGAAGTGGTCCCATTTTGAATACATGTTTTCCTCCATGATACTTTTCCTCACCCCTATTAAGGGGTCTCATCTTTCAGTGAAGTCTCTACATTGCGCTTGGAGTATTGAAAGTGGAGTCGTCGGTAATGTTTTAGAAACTGGATCTTGCATTGAGAGTGGGGTCACCGGTGAAAATTCAAATTTCTGGATTCTTCTACCAGTGGAATCGCCTTCAAACTGATTTTTGATGTGTGGAGTCACCAGAGAAGAAATACAACAAATATGTACCCAAGTGTCTTCTTCTCTCGGACCTTAGAACTCAACTATGTCATTCTTCCCAGGGAGAATTCTTCAATTTCGTTCCCTGGCAACGACGCCAGAATGTTAGCACCCTGTAAATCTATTCAGTTGTGAAAACAGATGAAAGGAGTCACTATTTAAACCAGCTTTAGAGCTAAGGAACTAGCCTGTTCAACTTGGAGAGGGATCTCTCATGTCACTGGGTATATATATAGAAATCATGGGCTAGATTTGTTTTTTTTGGGGGTTTCGGTATTAAATGACTGGAGGAATGGAGATGACATTTGGGTTATGGAGACTGAAATGAAACAATGGATGGTCAAAAGTATTGAACTATCAAGAGGAAAAGGATAATTAAGGTGATGTGATGTAGGAGAATCACTCCAACTCAGCATAAGTGCCAGCCAGCCAGCACATCCAATGCGCATTCATGAAAGAGAGAGAAGCAACCTTCTTGTTTTCCAAAATTTGAATTTGAATTTAATGTTGTAAGGATGATAGAGACCATATCATGCCTTTGTACAGGTAGTGGTTGAGGTTTACTTTAATGGTTACCTATAGCTAAGTCCATATCAATCAGGTCTGCGACTTCCTTTTGTGTAATGTAGCCATGGGAGTAGGAGTAGGAGCCGCTCTAAGATAGCGATAGCACAGAGGCAGTGAAGAGGATAAGCTCAAGAGAGCACTCTTTTGTAAGGAGTCTCTCGAAGAGTAGAGGGTTAAAGAAAAGGAGACCAGAGAAGAGAGGTCTGGAGAGAGAGCTGAGACTTGTTACAATCTAGCCTTTGTAAACCATTGTAGAGACATACAGATTAATAGAAAAGCAATTTTTTCCTGCATATTGTTGTTCATGTGTTTATGTTTCAGGAAAGAATGTTGTAGACACAGGTGAAATATAGATTTTACTATTTGTTTGTGAGTTTGTCGATTTCTATCTAGGTTCTTTAGGTTGTGCAAGGAGTGCACAACGGAACACGAGAAGTTCTGAGGCCAACGCAAGGAGTGTGCATCTGAACTTTGAGGAGTCAGAAAGAATGTGCTAGGAGGGGACACCAGGAGGATTCACAGACTCAAAGGAATCCTCAAAGTTACTGAATACTCTGGAGGAGGAACTACGCAAAGGGAGGCACATAGAAGAAACAGGACTACTTAAGGTTTTGTAAAACTTTTCCAAGAGGGAATTGAGTGTGTGCATAGAGTGCACAGGAGGGACTCTATTTCAAGTTCAAAGAGAGAAGAAGTGTCGAGGAGAGACACTTACAGAGTTGTTGAACACTCTGTAAGCTCTGCAAGGTGCGCATCGAGAAAAATAATGCCAGGAGGGTGCGAAGCATTTCGTTTCAAGAAATACTTTGAATTGAGTTATTCAAAGTCTCAGGAGCACCAGGAGTGTGTGCGAGTGGGATTGTTGTAAGTCCATAAGATCAGAAGAGAAAGTGAAAAAAGAACGCACACAGAGAAAACCTTTCAAGGTTTATGAGTTGACAAAGCTTAGGAGGGGAAGCTTATCTATAACATAGATGAGACCCAAAGGAACCGGGCTCGCAAGGGAAGCATCGAAGGCTAAGATCTTCGATCATTGAAATTCTTCCAAAGGAAGGGAAGAGGTGCAAGCTCGGGGGGAGGAGCATAATTGTCGTTGGATCCACACTGGGAGAAGAAGATCTGGACCGTTGAATCTATGTACAGACAACAGGGGGAGACGAAGTCACGTAGGAGAGCAGCTGAGACAGACGGTGGAGACACTTTGGGGAGAAGTGTCGAGTTGCCATGAGCCATCAGATCCATAAAAGGTGCACGAGGTTTAAACCTCCTAACAACAGAAGGAGGGTGCTAAGTTATTGGCCATAAGTCCTAGAAAAGTAGAGGCAGACGGTCAGAATTCTCTGTGGAGAACTCATGAAATCATGAGGGCTATAGGATCGAAGGAATATGAAAGGTGGTTAGAGGTCGGTGAAACCCATCACCTTAGTATCTAGGATCAACGTGAGACGTTGATCGTGCTTTGCATAAGCCATTGGATCATTTTGCAAACTCGGGGCTTGTGAGTTTGGAGGGAAGACCAAATTCTTGGTTTTGCGTGAAGTTTCGAGTTGTGAGGAGAAGGGAAGGAGATCTAGACCATTGGATCCAAGTCAAGGTAGAACTGTTGGATCAGAGTCTCAGCGTGGTATCGCGTATCGGGGTTCAAAGAAAGTTTTTTCTACTGCAGAATTCATGAAGTGTCAAGTGTCAAGGGCTCATGCAATCATGTGGCATGTCTGTTAGGTGGGGACACCGTGGCATAATAACAATGCCCAGAAAAATGTGGAAGTGGGTGACAAGTGGTGGACATGCATCACCTTGGAAGGAGCCAACACATCGCGACCTTTCGCGTCTCGAGGTTTCGCAAAGGATGAGCACGAGGGTTCAACACCTCAACTCACGAAGTTGTGAGTTATGAGTAGTGATAAAGGAGTCAACCCATCGTTGACTTATCATGCTTTCATGGTTTTGCAAAGGAGGAGCACGAGGGCTCAACACTCCAACTCGCGAAGTTGAGAGTTGTGAGTAGTGCTAGTGTTTATCCTAGCCTACAGTTATATGTAGCAGGTGCTAGTGAGGAGTGAGCCATACTTGTATCTCAATCTCGGGTATCGGTGAATGGAGAAAGAGGATTTGAGGGTCATCGACTCATGAGATTGCGAGTCATGAAGGGCGTTAGTGTTAAGGCAAGGTTGTGGTCGCATGGAGATGTAAGGCTCACGCCTGGTGTTAAGTTGTGCAAGGTGGGTTTTCAATAGGGACCTATGGATTCATTCAAAGGGTTCGAGCAGGATCCTAAAGAGCCATTTCAACTCAGAAGAAAATCGATCCAGAGAATGGGAGGTCACAAAACCCTGTTGAGGTAGGGGGTCTGCATCATGTGGTATCAGAGTCTGATTCTTTGTCTATATACTACAGGTAGAAGGAAGCAGAAGGAAAATAAAACAATACTCTGATACGTGCATCATGTGGTATTAGAGCATATTTTTCTCTGTAGATTTCAGACAAAACCAGAAAGAGGAGATCATTACCTTATTCACAGACAAAGGAGATATGGTGGGAGAAATTCTGGTAACATCAAGTAGAGTCAGAAGCAGAGAGTCATCTTTATATAGCAGGTGAAAGAAACATGGTGTTAAATCTCTGTGGTAATTGTTGCAATGTGTGCAACAAATGATAGACAACCAGGTGAGCTGTAGGAGGACATGGAGATGCTCTTAGATGTAGAGTGATCCATACACTTGCCAGGAGGCCAGGTGAAATATGGAAATGGATACTAAAGGCCATGAGCGTGGTGGAAGAGGAGACCACCAACAGATAAGTAAAGTAGAGATTGACAAAGAACTTGCTGAGATAAGGGAGAGAATGGAACAACTGACATTGAAGATGCAGCAGGAGGTGAAATTACATTGGAGGTACGAATGACCTCTGAGCAAGAAAGTCAAATGGCCTGTTTAAAAGTTGCTATCTAGGAAACATCAACAAGAGTTGAGGAAGTGGTTGAGGTATGTGTTGATGGGCGAAATTGACCATCTGTCAACTGGAAGAGCAAGTCTGGTCTGGGGTTGTCTAAATAACCCAAGCCGTTTGGTATAACTCATTCTGACGAGTTTAATGGCTCCATTGGCCAGTCTAAAAGTCCTAGAAGAAACAAATAAAATAAATAAAAGAGTTGAAATAACTAACTAATTACTAAACAATATATATATATATATATATATATATATATATATATATATATATATATATACATATGTTCTAATGTAACTGTAGTAGTTGTATTTAAGCAGAAGATATAGAAGTCTTGTTTATTTACATGATTTACAAGATGCAAGTTTTAATAGAAACTTACGAAAATCGATGTGAAAAATGATTGCTTCTAGGAAGTAGATAATGAAAGAAAATAAAAATATTGATTGTTTTTCTTTTATAAATTTAAAGAATCTTGCAAAAAAAGTTAATGAAACATGAACATGTGGATAGTCAAAGCTGAACCATACATTCTAGTTTCAATGATATGTAAATGATAGAAAAATACAAAGAAGCTATCCTTCAATGAATTAGTGAGGTGTATCCAAGCATCTGCATGAGTGGTGAACATCCAACTGCCATGTCCAAGAGACAAATATGCAATGAACCTTATGACTGTTCTAAATAAATTTAAAACATGTATTGGCAGCTTAGGTTTTAATGACAAAAAAGAAAACAAAAATATAAACTTGTGATCTCATAATTATACATGATTACAACAAGATAAATCTAGAAGCAATCTATTCATTTTATCATTCAATTTAAAACTCAAAGATAAATCCCATTATTTAAATCGAAGATATAATCACAGCATTTATATTTTGATTGAAGCAAATGATAGATGGTATTTATAATATAAACCTCCTACACATCACAGATCATTTAATTTAAAGATATCAGACCTGCACATGTAACAGGATTAAAA
>ML779865.1:1741189-1762039 GCA_009831015.1 Picea engelmannii | reverse complement strand
TTTGTGTTGCAGCATGTTTCAGCATCTGTTCTTCATAAACAATCGATTGCCATCAATGACAACCTTGATCATCTGCGCCAACCTTGATCATCTGCGCCTTGATCATCTGCGTCATCTCTGTTGTAGGCATATTTCCAACAACTCATTGACGGGGTTGGTGCATTAGTTGAGAATCCCATTGTATCAGACACAGTTTGATGAACATTATCCATATATTTCAACCTTGCAGAGGCCTCTACCTTGTTACTTTTTAATTATACGGAACTTAATAAATCGACGCAAGTTGAGATCATTTCACTTATTCATGAGATAACAATGTCCCAGAGTAGGATAGAGCTATCCATATCTGAAACCGATAGTCCTTGAATCTCAATCATGAATCACTGACATGGTACACAGGTTTTCCACGCTTCATCAATCCATTTTGAATGATGAGCTTTGAGTTAGTTATATGATGATGTCCTCTTGATACCTTATATGGGAAGTACCTGAACCAACGATGTGAGGTAATTTGACTAACTGTCACCCATCCCACGAGTTATTGATTTGACATATTAAACCACATGACATCAGGGATGTGGGGAAAATGGTTTTGGGCAAACTGATTTCCACACTGATGCACTTGTAAGAGGCCCATGCATTCATCATCAAAACCATGATGGTTTTCCCGGGTCCACCCTTGCAAGATTAAGTTTTGTGCTAGTTCTTTGCCCGATATGGGCCTCAACCGTTGATCGGGGCTTCTTCAAGATCAATGGTCCGACGAGCTATTCCTTTTAGGCCTCCACTATATTTGTCTATATGTCATTGGATATAGCTCGGTCCCACAAACTATCATGCTTCCACAGTCATATAGCACTTCGCTAAATTTTTGAAATTTGGATCCTGACCTGAAAATTGTTATGGTTATAACTCGTTTCTTGCATTTTTGATATTTTGGTGAAGTATGATGCCTATGATTAATTTTTTCACTCATACACCAGGTAATGAGTTTTTATAGCATCTCTAACTCTGAAGATGGTTTTTTGGGTGTTTTGGGGCTCTACTAGATATATTAAGAAGCTACAAGAGAGTTCACAATGCCTGGTGTTGCGAACTGGTTTATGCAATCAGGCGCTGCGAACTTCGTTGCGAACTGGCTGATACAGTTGGCACTACAGAATTTGTTGTGAACTCTTTTTTTGAAGATTTCAATGGGATCAACAATTGTCAGATGGATAGCAGAGTACATGACACCTACTAGAAGGACAGTTGAAATATGGAGGGACACCTAATAGAAGAATATGCACTTAAGAGACACTTCATCAAGCCTATTAAAGATGTTAGGGTAGTTTCCATCATTAAGCCTAGTTTTTAGAAGTTAGTTATTTTTGTTGAACAACTATATTTACTCTAGCTTCATGATGTGGTAATCCTATACTAGACAATGGAGTTCGAATTGTACATTTTCCATTCATATCCTAGGCTATAATATAGGCATTATAAGTCATTGTAAAGGTTTGAATGGTTGATATGAGACTCTTTTTGTAATGTACTGATGTAACAGAGCCAACCCTGAATTTTTATGCATCAGACTTGAGAATGTTTGTCTAATAGAAGTCAACTTATTTCTTTCCATCTTGCTTCTCTCCTACATTGAATTTATTGCCATTGAATGCTTCAATTGATGTTTTATAGATGTATTACAATGGATATTTGATTATGATGTCGTTATAATTTTTCTCAAAGTTTAATCTTTGATTAAAGAAGTTCTTGTGTCTAAATCTTTTTCTTCATTGGTATTCTAGTAATATCTGATTCTATTAGTAGACTTACTTCATCTTTCTTACTAAATTCTTCCTTATATCCACCTTACTCTTTAAAACTATGATCTAATTTAGACAAGACTTCATTTGTCGATGCATCTTATCTATAACTTTATGTGATTTACATTGTTGGGATGAGTTTTATCCATTTGACAATTTATCTTAAAAAATACCTTACAAACCTACTGATGGGTACTGAGCTTACAATTTAGCAGTTAAAGTGTGACTTTTAGCGCTAACAAGAAGAATTGTCAAAATAAAGAAGAAAGAATAATCTTGGTTGAAGAATCTACCAAAAGAATGCAAGAATAAATTTGCATGAAGGTTGAGGTATCCTTAAATATGGATGAGGTAAAGTCAGAAATGCAAGCCAGAATTGAAGAAGGATGTCAAAATTTGTTAGATGGGATCACATTGCATCTTCAAAATGAGAAATAATACAAGATTCAAGAAGGTTAACATAAGATACTTGAAGAAGTTGAACTCCATCTAGAGTATGTACATGCCAAATATGATGGTATTATCTCAAAGGCTAGAGTAATCAAAGACCAATCAAAGATGATCGAAGATTCCATTGTTATTGAAAATAAGATAGATGACATGCATGTGTAGAGTGAAGGAATACCATAAAATGTGAAACTGTATTGACACCCTCATTACCAAGAAACATTTCAATGAATACAATAAGGAAGATATCAATATTATGAAGGAAGAAGATGGAATACTTGTCAATATTCATGGAACAAGGGATCACCAAACTACTCTTCAACAATATATTATCAAAGACCAACAACGACTACAAATTGGAGAAGATTAAAAAACAATACATGGAATCAAAGGAAAGAAAATTATTCAACAACTAGACACCAAGGATTAAGATAAAAAGGAATTGATTTTGGATGAATATATCATAAACAATGGAATTAAGAAAGAAGGAACATAAAACAATCATATTACTTGGTTTCATCACATGTGAAGCCTTTAAATCCAAAGCTTTGAGGATAAATATTTTTGAAGCAGGGTACTAAGTTATTACCCAAGGGGGGGTGATATATGGGCCTAAATGTACATGTAATGTGTAAATACATATGTAATAGGGTCGACCTATTGATAAAGGGGCCCCATGTGCAAGTGTGAATAGCTAAATATAAGAGATTGTGTATTCGTTATTGAGAGGTGAATTGGGGAAGTATGAATGGTCTTTGGTTAATTTGGAGGGGTTTCCCCTATTATTTAAGGAGTTATTGTGTGGCTTACCTATATTGGAGTTGTGCTCCATGTTGACATTCTATACATGGTGTGTAATTCTGTGATATTTTGGGTATTTGGGTCATAACATAAACCCTATAAAATAGGAAATGAGCATATTTCATAATTACTTCTTTCCAAAATAGTTGTAACCTCTTTCTATCTTTATCTAGAGAAGGATTTCAACCTCCTTAGGTTGACATGGTATGTGATATTATATATTGAATGAGAAGGAAGAGTTGAGGGGTTCGAGTGGAAGGAAATAGATGGCTTGTGCATGTAATATTTTTTGAGTTTAATACAATTAGAAGTGCAGAAGTACATAATTTTATTATCATATATTCATGTGGAAATTCTTCTTGGTATGTGTTCTTTCTTGTGAATGTTTACCTTTTTTCTTTGTACACCATTTTAAATGTCAATCTTCAGTATTTAATTGAAAGAGATGATTTAGAATTCACCTATGTTCTCTTAGGTGAAACTAGTAAATATTTCACGCTTTTTCTTCTAAAATTGCATTGGAATTCATCCCTGTTAGATGCTCTAATGTAATGGGCTATTCTTTCTCATATCTTCTACCATAATACAATGAAATTATTAACCAAGAAAGTGATGTCTACCTTTCCTTTGTTTCCTATATTTTTCTACCATCATTCAATAATAATATTTATTGAGATTCAACCTTTGACTCCATGCCCAATGGTCCAACCCTCAACCATATCAACCACATCTTTAGAATCCGTCCATATTCACTGAAGATCTAGCCATTGTGCCTAAACAATAACTAGTCTTTATGTGGCTGAGTTATAATAGAGAGAGACCTCTCTGGATTCAAAGGGATAACTTCCAATTTGCAAGTTGGTTTTTGGTTACCTATGAGTTTTCCTTTCACAACCAAGGAAAATTACAGAGTGATAAAATTTTGGCATCGTTGATGGGGAGAAAGATCAGATTTGATTTCTAATGGTGAAGAGACACCAAAAAACAAGAGGTTGTGCATCATTCACCCGGTGACTCCAATAATTCTTCAATCGAATTCAAAGACTCCACAGAGGACAAGTCTTGTTGACAAAAACATGAAGGGACAAAGATCTAGGTATCAAAGTTTGAGTTTTGTCCAAGATGTAATATTTTTTTATTATCAATTACCTCTTGTCCTTTCCTAAAAGTATTAAAATATTTTTCCATTGCTTACTGCATTCAAATAAATACCAAAGAACTAATCTTGTATATCCCTCCTTAAAAGTTGTAAATACATTTCCTCCTTGCATAACTAATCTTGACCAAGATCATTCATCCAAATCACTTGATATCAATGATCAAGCTGGTGAACCTCATGAGCTCAAGGCTGATGTCATACCTCTTGTACTTAATTTTAAACCCTACAAGATCCAATTTAGATACATACCACTTCAATTGCATCGCATCCTTCATGATTATCCTATGAAACATTATAAATACCTTCCCAGATTTGATGGAGAACTGCCAAAATTATAGCTAAAAAACATGCCCAAGATTTTGAGCATTTCATTGACCTTTTTGAAGTTGAGCATGATGATATTTGTATGAGATCCTTTTATAAATCAATACAAGGGAATACCAAGGAATGTTTTAGGCATTTACTGCAAGAATAAATCAGTTCATGGGAGGAACTGAAGGATGTCTTTCTGAGTTTTTGGGGTGAGAGAAAATCATCGGATCAACATCTTTCTGAGTTTCATGCTATGAAGAGACAAAAGGATGAAAATTTCTTTATGTTCAGTAGGAGATTTTTCTAGTTTCTATTATAGGATGCACAAATATATCCAACCCTCTGAAGATGTTGCCATGTTGTATTATGCAACATATTTTCATCCAGATTTGGCTTTCCTTCTGATGGAGAGGAGGTATGTTACCTTGCAGCAAATGATTTGTTATGATCAGGAGATAGAGGATAATATTCAAGTATGTGAGAAGCTCCCAAATCAGATTTTGGATGAAATTATAAATAAATAGGAAGATGGTGAAGTGTATGATCATAAGATTGATTGTTCCATGCATTTTCTTGAAGCTTTCAATAATGATGTTTTTGCAGAAGACCATGATCCACTTATTGAAAAGTAGTCAATTGTCCCAAATTTTATTATTATTGATTTTCAAGATCAGGAAGTTTCATTTTCTTTTAATGATTCACAGGATGTCAAATATCCAAATTTTTATCAAGATCCCTTATACCCATTTTTTAAAGAAGTAGGAGATCAACATGATATTGGTTTTCATGAACAACATTTGTCACAAAATGCAAAGTTTTCTAGTTTACCTATATATGATGAATATGATGATTATAGTGAAGATGATTTTCAAGAACAACTAGTTGCATTAGAAAATGATTTGTTTCAACAGTCTGATGGAAGCACTCCTTTTATATATCATAGTTATGACATTGAACATGAAGAAAGTTGTGAGCTAGTTAAAGGTAATTATTTACCTTTGTGTTTTTATTCATTCAAATTGCTAAAAGAAAATTTTAAAATAATTAATGAAGTAGAGGACTCTAAGATAATGAAAACTCACATTGGTTTATTGGAACAAGTTGATGACATTATAAACCAACAAAATGCTTCTCATGTTTTTCATGATCCCGTAGCTTGTTATATGGAGGTTCCTATCAGTCAAAACATTCAGTCATTGGTCAACTATGAATCTAAAATCAAGGATGATGAAGAGTTAGTATTACAATCATCATTGTTTTCTTTCCCAAAAGATTTTTGTTTTCAACAGTCTCATCAAAATTTTCACCCTTTTCATGACAGCTATCAGGTTGAAATGCATGGAAGTAGGAATGTAGTTGAAGGGATAATACATGATGATAGTATTTTTCATTCTTTTGAAGATCATTTTAAAACATGCTTGGAGTTAGTAAGTGGGCCTAAGCTTTTAAATTTTTTCAAATTTCATTTTTTTCCAATCTTTTATCTGATTTGCTATTAAGCAAGGTTTTCCTTTCACCCTTGAAGAAAGACATGCTAGGAATTCACCCAGTAAAGAAGATGCTTGCATGGTTGCACTAGATTTTTTATTTCACTTGATTGAGAAGCTTTTGTTTCGGTTAGTAGGTAGGAGTGTTTTGAATATGCTCATAGCTTTGACCATACCTTTTAGCATGTTTGTTTTTAGATTGCAGTTTGAGCATCTTTTTTTGTTAGAAAATAGGACCGTGGAGCAATAAAATAAAACAAATGCGGAAACAAAACACAGAAGATACACAATATAATAGAGACACAAATTTACATGGTTCACCCAGTGTGGGATACGTCCGCCAGAGAAATTTCCAGGTCCTTCATTTATTATTATCTAGAATATGAAGGGATACAACCTACAACAAAACTGCTGTAACTTCCTCTTCTTTCTCTCACAGACACCTATCTCAAAATACAATAGTCGCCATCCACCATAGCCACAATAAATTTCCCTCATAAAAGAGGGTTGCCTTCTAGGGTTAAAAACCCTAACATAATCTCTATCATTAGATCTGCGACCTTATAATGAATGGTCTAGATTTACAATGAAATTACAATATACATTTACAAGGCAATTTTTCCTTCGGGGGCTTCTCCCCCAAACCCCTGTTGGGGGACCTCTTGCCCCTAGACCCCCCAGCTGGGGGGATAGCCCCCTCAGATCCCGCAGAGGGGGTACCCCCCATATTTACTCCCCCACGTGGAAGAGTGTACATAATTTTGGGGTGTAAATACTTCATGGGGTATAAACACGACTGAAAGTAAAAGACCTCTGAATCAGGAAGATAATCAGGCTCCACAACCAACAATCTCCCACTTGGAGACTGATCTCAACAACTTCGCTGCTATTGTATATGTTGGACTCTCAACCTTCTTAGACCTAACAAATTCCTCATCATCATCTTCATTCTTGAAGACCAACTAAAACTGAGAAGAAACTTAGTTTCTCCCTGGTTACTCCCTTTGTTAACATGTTTGCAGGATTCTGGCTAGTGTGTATCTTTTCCAACTTCAAATGTCCATCTTCCAAGGAGGATCGTATGAAGTGGTACCTCAAATGTATATGCTTAGTATTCGAATGGAAGGCTGAGTTATTTTCAATATGAATGGCACTCTCATTGTCACAGTACGACTTGCTATTCTCTTGCTTCTTTCCCAATTCCTCCATAAACCTATGTAACCAAATCATCTCTTTAATATCCTCTATAGCAACAACATACTTTGCCTCTGTTGTTGAAAGTGAAACAACCTTTTGTAGTTTTGAAATCCAACTTACTGTTGTTCCACCTATAGTAAACACACACCCTATAGTACTCCCCCTGCTATCTTTATCACCTGCCATATATGAATCAACATATCCTTGTAGAACAGTTTCTGAACCTCCAAAACGTAATGTAGGATTAGTAGTACCTCTAAAGTATTTGAGAATCCACTGTACTTCCTGCCAATTTTCTTTACCTGGATTGTTCATATATCTGCTCACAACACCCACTGCATGTGCAATATCTGGTCTTGTGCAAACCATTGCATACATCAAGTTGCCAATTGCTGATGAATATGGGACCCTGGACATGTATTCTATCTCCTCCTGTTTCTTGGGACACATTTCCTTAGTTAATTTGAAATGGTTGGCTTGGCCAAATGTGTACTAACTGTTTTTTCATTCTACATTCTAAACCTCTCCAACACCTTCTCTCTGTACTCACCCTGAGACAATGTTAGTTTGCGATTTTTCCTATCTCTTGTTATTCTCATACCAAGGATTTTCTTTGCAACACCCAAATCCTTCATCGCAAATGAATTGGCTAATTTCTTCTTGAGAACATTTATATCCTTCATATTAGACCCTGCAACAAGCATGTCATCTACATACAATAGAAAGATAATAAAGCTTCCATTTTCTAGCATTTAAAAATAAACACAGTGATCAGAATGACATCTACTATAACCCTGTTCTGTCATAAACCTTTCAAACTTCATATACCACTGCCTTGGAGCTTCCTTTAGGCCATATAAGCTCTTCTTCAACTTTCATACCAAATTCTCCTTCCCTTTGACCTCATACCCCTGTGGTTGTTGCATATAAATATCTTCCTCCAAATCGCCATGGAGAAAAGATGTTTTTACATCTAACTATTCAAGATGCAAATCCTCTACTACCACAAGACTTAAAATAGTTCTAATTGAAGTCATTTTAACAATAGGAGAAAATATTTCATCAAAATCTATACGTTTGTTTTGTGAAAACCCCTTTACAACAAGTCTAGTCTTGTACTGCTTTTCTCCTCCATCTTCTTCCTTCAACTTGTAAACCCATTTATTCTGCAATGCTCTTTTTCCTGCAGGCAACTGAACCAAGTCCCAAGTCTGGTTATTTAACAAGGAATCCATTTCCTCTTTCATGCCTTGCTCCCACTTCCTTTTGGTGTCTACCTGCATTGCCTCTTCATAACATTCTGGTTCACCAGAATCAGTCAACAATAAATAATACAATGAAGGAGAGTATCGTTCAAAGGGTATACTTAACCTGATAGATTTTCTAACAACACTTGCAGGTGTTTGAGGTACCTTTTGCTCCTCTTGTTCTACATTTTGATTTTATGGTTCCTTTGGAATTTATTTTTTAGTGATCTCATCAAGCACTGTGTATTCTTTCTTTTCTTTTTCCTGTTTCTTTTCCTGCAACTGATCTTTGTACATGACCTTCTCATTGAATATGACATCTCTACTACTAATGATTTTGTTATTTTCATAATCCCATAAGAGATAACCAAAATCATTAATACCATATCCAATAAAGGTACACTTCTTGGATTTTGCCTCAAGCTTTGTTCTATTTTCTTTATCAATATGGACAAATGCTTCACAACTGAAAGTTTTCAAAAAAGAATAGTTTACCTTTTTTCTTGTCAATTCATCCTCTGGAATTATACCATCCAAAGAGCTTGAAGGTCCTATGTTTATTAAGTAAAAAATAGTATCTATAACATCTACCCAAAACTATAAGGGTAAACCAGCATGCAATCTCATACTCTTTGCACGCTCCATGATTGTCCTGTTCATCCTTTCTGACACACCATTTTCTTGTGGTGTTCTTGGAACTATCTTCTCTCTACGAATCCAATGGTATGAACAATAACCATCAAACTCCTTGTTGCAATATTCACCTCCATTATCTGATCTGAGACACTTCAACTTTTTTCCTCTCTCATTCCCAACCAAAGCTTTCCATTTCTTAAAAGTATCAAAAACATCATATTTTTGTCGAATGAAATAAACCCAAGTTTTTCTAGTTGCATCATCAATAAAAGTAACATAATAATGAGATCCACCAAGAGATGATACCTGAGCTGGTCCCCATACATATTTATGAACAAGATCTAACCTTTCACTATTATTTTCTTTTCCAACTCTGAGAAATCCGACTCTCTTTTGTTTTCCATAAACACAATGCTCACAGAAGTCAAAATCAATTTGTTGAAGATCTGGCAACAAATTTCTTTTGTGAAGTATATGCATCCTCTTCTCACTCATGTGTTCAAGCCTATGATGTCGCAGTGCTGTATCCACTCATGTAGAAGCTAATGAGATAGAAGAGTCAGTGTTACCATTACATAAATACAATGTACCTACCTTCTCTCCTTTCGCTATCACCAATGATCCTTTGATGACCTTCCACGTATTATCTGTAAATATGGATATACAACCTTCACTTTCCAACTGCCTTGTTGAAATTAGATTTTTCCTTAAATCTGGAACATGTCTTACCTCTTTAAACAACCATTGGTTTCCATTGCGTTGTTTTATTTTTACCTTTCCCATTCCAACAATTTTGCATGGTGCATCATCACACAAATGAACCTGTCCAAAATCACCTTGAACATAATCTATAAAATGTTTCCTATGGGGTGTGGCATGAAATGAGGCCCCTGAATCTACTACCCAAGACTCAGAAATATTATCTATAGAAAGAATCAAAGCATATTTTAACACATCACCTGTTACATTTTCTTCTTGATTTCTCTCTTGCTATCCATCTCTTTGTTTCTTTGGAGCTCTGCAGTCTTTCTTCAGATGTCCTTTCTTTTCACAATTCCAATACTCTATCTTTCCAAGTCTAGATTTGGATCTTCCCTTCCTAGAATTTTCATGGTTCCAAAAACCCTTTCCTCTGTCCTTTTGTCTTCCCCTATTCTCCATGTTCAACGCATTTCTTGATGTCTCACCTGTGTTTTTCTGTCGCATTTCCTCACTAAGGATAACACCAACAACATCATCAAATTTTAAAGTGTTTGAACTAGAGACAGAGTTACTTATATCCATGACCAAGCCGTTCCATCTTTCTGGCAATGAGCACAAGATTAGAAGAGCCCTGACCTCATCACCAAAGTCCACTTTTACAGAACTTAGTTGATTAGTAACCATATTAAAATCATTTAAATGATCTACAACAGACCCACATTATGACATCTTCATAGTAAATAATCTCTTCATTAAAAATACCTTATTGGACGCCGATGGTTTTTCATACAATTTGGCTAATGCGTCCATCAAACCCTCCATTGTCTTTTCTTTCGAAATATTGAAGGCCACCGATGCTTCCAAGCTTAGTCGTATCGTTCCTAGAGCCTTTCTGTCAAGAATATCCCATTCTTCGTCCTTCGTAGCCACTGACTTCTTTGCTATTCCGCCCAATGGTAGGAATAGATCCTTCTGATATAAATAGTCTTCCATTTGCATCTTCCATAACTGGTAGTTTTGGTCGTTAAATTTCTTGACCCTAAAATTTCCATCTTCCGACATTGCTCCCACTCGAACCAGGAACCCTCTTTTCCTGTGAGTTACCTTTCCCTCTGATACCAGTTGTTAGAAAAATAGGACCGTGGAGCAATAAAATAAAACAAATGTGGAAACAAAACACAGAAGATCCACAATACAATGGAGACACAAATTTACGTGGTTCACCCAGTGTGGGCTACGTCCACCAAAGAAATTTCCAGGTCCTTCCTTTATTATTATCTAGCATATGAAATGATACAACCTACAACAAACCCACTGTAACTTCCTCTTCTTTCTCTCAAAGTCTCCTATCTCAGAATACAATATTTTCCATCCAACATAGCCACAATAAATTTCCCTCATAAAAGAGGGTTTCCTTCTAGGGAAAAAAACCCTAACATAATCTCTATTGTTATATATGTGACCTTATAATGAACAGCCTATATTTACAATGAAATTACAATATACATTTACAAGGCAATTTTTCCTTCGAGGGCTTTGCCCCTGAACCCCCGTTGGGGGCCCACTTGCCCTCAACCGGGGGGATATCCCCCCGGGACCCCACAGAGGGGCTACCCCCCCTCTACACTCCCCCACGTGGAAGAGTGTACACACTTATGGGGTGTAAATACTTCATGGGGTATAAAAATGGCTAAAAGTAAAAGACCTCTAAATCAGGAAGATAATCAGGCTCCACAACCAACATTTTCCAGCAACGTACAGTTTTGGTTTCAGTTAGAAGAGTGGAGTTTGGTTCAGATGAGGATTGGACCAAGTTTCAAGTTTCAGAGCTAGGGAAATCCCAATTGGGCTAGGCATTGGGGCTACTAGTTCTTTGCTACCTCATAGGGAGGATAGTGTCCCCATTGGAGCCCATGTTAGAGTGTATAAGTGTACACATGTTTTTTTTTATTGTCGAGTCTTGTGATCATGTTTTGGTATTTAAATATCATGTGTCAAGATCATAGATTTAGTATTCTTTGGGGTTCACTCATTTATGTGTCAATTTTTAGTCTTGTGGTCATGTCTAAGGGAACCTCAGTATTGAGTCATGATTGAGTGGTTAGTCTTATCAAAGGTGTTGTCGGGTCAAATGGGTCACATCATTTGTAAAGGGAAAGTATAAAATAGTTTTGAGGGAATATTATAACATGTCCAAAGTTTCATCTAATCCTTCAAATCAAATTTTTACCGTTACCAATAAATTTGAATTTCGTTGCAAAATCTCCTAACATTTCGCAACGTCTACTTGTTAACTGTCAAATCACAGTAGAACTACCTTATTCCCATAACGGTAAGAAATCACAGGTTTTCAAGCATGGGATTTAGTGCTACCTATAGAAATCAGAAAGTTCATCTCCCTGCAAAACTCTGTTCCCTGCAAAATTTCCTGTCTGCAGTAGAATGTTGAGTTTGTTGTGAAATTTCCTGTTCACTACAAAATTTCATGTTCGCTGCAAAATTTCTTATTCCTTAGCTAAACCCTAATGTTTCCAAATCTCCTTCATATCATCAAATTTTTGCTTCTTTATAATTTTCCCACTAATATTATACCCTCCATTTACATCCATGGAACATGAAAAAGAATAGAAGAAAAACAAGGGAAAGCGCTACAAAAGTTTTGTAGCTGACTGTTTTTGTAGTTAACTTCAAGCTCATCTTTTGAGAAGATGGTGATTGATATAAAAAAAATGAAAGAGGTTTTTCTTGAGCACGGGTTCATATAAAAAAACCTCTCTCAGGTTTTACACAGGTTTCATGGTTTGGGATATTCGAATGGATATTTAAAACCTATTTTCCCATATTTTTACCAGATTTAATTAATAATTAAACCCTATAAAATAGGAAATGAGAAAATTTTGTAATTACTTCTTTCCAAAATGGTTGTAACCTCTTTCGATATTTAGCTAGATAAGTATTTTGACCTCATTAGGTTGAGATGGGATGTGAGACTATATATTGAATGGGAAGGAAGACTTGAGGGGTTCAAGTGGAAGGAAAAATATGGCTTGTGCATGTAATAGTTTCTAAGTTTAATAAAATTATTAGTGCGGAAGTACATAATTTTCTTATCATAGATTCATGTGGAAATGCTTCTTGGTATGTGTTCTTTCTTGTGAATGTTTACCTTTTTTCTTCGTACACCATTTTAAATGTCAATCTTCAATATTTAATTGAAAGAGATGATTTAGAATTCACCTATGTGCTCTAAGTTGCAACCATTAAATATTTCACCCTTTTTCTTCTAAAATTGCATTGGAATTCATCCATGTTAGATGATATAATGTAATGGGTTTTAATTTCTCATATCTACTACCATACTACAATGAAATTATTAACCAAGAAAGTGTTTTCTACCTTGCCTCTGTTTCCTATATTATTCTATCATTAGTCATTGATAATATTTATTGAGACTCATCCTTTTACTCCATACCCAATGGTCCATCCCTCAACCATATCAACAACATATTTAGAATCCTTCCCTATTCATTGAAGATCTAGCCATTGTGCCTAAACAATAACCAATATTTTTGTGGCTAAGATATAACAGAGAGATCCCTCTCTAGATTGGAAGGGCTAGCTTCCAATATGCAAATTGGTTTGTGGTTACCTCTGAGTTTTCCTCTCACAGACAAGGAAAATTATGGAGTGATAACATATACCAAGAATTCATTTAGTGTGTTTTCTATCCATAAATGAAATCAACCTAGATTTGTATGTTGATGTAGCTTGGTTGCATGTTGCATGTTGATGTTATTGATGAACACCACTATGTAAAAAAACGGGTCCTGGACATAATGTGTTGCATCCATGGATTAATTGAATCTCTACTTACCAATTGTAAGAAGCAACATTGAACTCTATTTACTATATTTATTTTATTCACAAGGTGTTATAATGTAGGTTTCAAAGCAAATCATCCTTCATATTTATACTACTGTGAGGAAAATGTTAACCAATGATAATTTTTTCTCAATCAATTCTTGAATAGACCTCAATTATCTACTCATCTCTTGCTTCCAAATTGTCATCATCGATGCAAACATCATTGGACTTGTATTGAAGGTGAACGAATAGTTAGTCATAGACATAACCTCATGAGATACCACAACATGGAATTGATTTCTTCCACCCACACCACACTTGTAACTAGGACTGGATCTAATAATATAAATCAATTGCCATAGAACACTGAATATAAAAGTAACTCAGATTGGGTTACTAGATTCTTGAGAAGCGAGAATGTTGTGTTTAATACCAACATTTATTATTAAAAGATAGGGCATAGTTGGAATCCTTTTAAAATGAAGCAACACATTTCCTTCCTATAATGGTTGTCCTTGAACCATCTCTCTATTTTTCTCTATTAAACCTATTAATGTGGTAGGGGACTTGGTCCCCTTTCTTGATCGTAGAATTATAAGAGATATTCCACATCCTATTGTACAATTGTGGAAAATGCTTGGTGGGTCTATGACTTGGATGCATCATATATGATTACCATCTATCCAAATTAGTGCAATCACTTGATTGTGCATGCAAAATGGGCATGGTATATCCTAGACACAAAAGATTCTCAACAGGGACATCATCACTATAGTGACACTTATTTATACTAGGAATTGGCATGGATTTAGACATTGCTCGATTGCAAGAATGTGTACTTTTGAAGTCAATGAATAATGTTTTCTTAACTTTCATGCATATTTGAAATGGAGCAGGATTTTGGACTCTCTTTTAATAATGTGTAGACATTATATTGTATTGTATCAATTTTTTAATCTTATAATTCCATGGACCAAAAAATTCCAAACGGTTAGATATGATTGGTAGAACTTATTCAATGAAAAATAAAATTGAAATATGCACATCATATCAACGTTGAACAAGAATTTTTCTAATTTTGTTCGAAGAAATCAAAACCGAACTATTGTTTTGAGGAGTCTAAATGAGGCATAATCATTAATCATCCAATATTTGGGTATACTAAGTTTCTCATTTATAGAACCAAGTTATGAAATATTTAATGTTTGACTATTCAATTTCCCAATCTCCATCTCTCACTTTTACAACAAATATGACCTCAAACACTTGAATTGGATGGATTGTCTTCCAACAAACTAGAGAGCGTTTGTTAAAATGGATCCTTCATGCCTTTGTAAAATCATTCTAAAACATCCTTTGGGAAAACATAGATTTGGATTAGTTTTATACAGCAACTTGCAATTAAGTAATGCTTGGTGACCTTTCTGGAAAGAAAAGAAATAAAATACCTTGTTGGCCCTTTATTTTTTGGGGAAGTTGTAGAAAGATGGATGGATGATAATGCACCATAACAGAGTATTAATATTAGTTCAAAGGATGCACTAAGGCATAAATAAATGTGGTGAAATCCAACTAAAAATGGCTATAAGTTAAGGAGCATAATTAATGTGTCAACCTCAGTAAGGGATTGACACAATCATCCTTATCATTTTGTAACTGAATTGGCATGGTCATATTTATCCATTATCATTGTATAAAAGTACTTTAGGGCTAGGGTAAAGGGGGCAGTGTTTTCTTGTTGGGTAGTTAGCTTAGGAGGAGAGCTAGTTAATCATTGGTTGAGTGTATGATATGTAAATGAGATATTTATATCTCACTAAATTCACCAACACATATGCTTTGCAGAAATAACTTATGGTCTTTGTTTATTTTCCTTGTAGAATTTCTAACTACTTACCTTAAGGTTTTTATTTTAAATTTCTCAAGTGGATTTGGTCATTAATTTTGATAAGATGATGTGTGTTCATATTAAGTATTATGTATATTATATTCCTAACAACTTATTATAGAGTTTTTCAACTTGATTCTTTCAAGTGGTTATGGTCACTATGTTTTGGTGAAACGATGTGTTCATCTTTGAGCCTAGTCTTGTGTTTATAAATGTAACCATTTAACTCAATAACACAAATCCAATTCATATTGTGTTTAGGATATATAGATTAAAAAAACAAACTCGTAATATTCCTTGTATTTTCTAACATTGATAGCTTTAAGGAGGAAACAAATTCAATAAGCAATAAACAAAAAATGTCTATGAGAGATATGTTAGTAGTTAACATCATTAATAATAATGTCCCCTTTAATGTAATAAATGTAGGTAATGTTTTGCATTTGTATCATAATAAAACTACCTAAAATTTAAATGCAATCCCTTCAATTATGTGAATATGATATGGCTATGATTACCATGTATAATGTAAACATTATGTGAATCATTAAAACTCACATAAATCCATGCAACAACATTTCTCAAAAGTGTCTTCAATTTTTGAGGGAGCACTTGTTTCAATGGAACAAATTAAGATGATGACTTGACAACATATATATTAACACAAGTACTCCCTATGGGAGAGCACATAAACATTTATATCATAGTTACCTTGTGTTGTCATGTAATAATAGTGTGTATCCTAGTGGATGAAGTGACTACACAAGAGTATAGTTATAGATTGTTTTAGTCTATTAAATTTGTAGTTGGCCATTAAATTCCCATTTACTTGCTTTAGATTTTTTGTTCTAAATTTTTTGAAGTAGAGGTGGTTATTAAATTTTGGTGAGATGATGTGCCCATATTTCAACCAAGTCCTCTGTCTATTATATTCCCAACAAGTTTTCGATCGTTTAGTCTAAATTCTCCCAAGTGGTTGTTGTAACACAACCAACCCCTAAGTAGAATTTTAAGGGATGGGGTAGTAAATTTTGAATTTTCCTTAATCATCGTAGAATCCCTATTTAAGTGCACCATTGTCTTATTCTCTTCGAGAACTTTCCAACGACTATAATTTTATCCAAAACTTAGTAAGGGATCAAAATTTATGGCCTTCTAAAGATTTAGGACTTTTAGGGGCCATAGACTCCTTACTGCCATGTGGCACCCATGTGGCTCCATGTCACCTAGGTCATCTAATGTGGCACTACCACGTGGTAGCATGTCACCCTCTTGCATTTACGTGGATGCTGACATGGAAATTTTATGGCAGCTGCCACTTAATCTCATAAGACCTTTGGCTTATCAGGTCTCGGAATCCCTGACCATTATTTTTATACTTATCCCTCAAAGGCTCGATCTGACATGAGTCGACACCTATGGTATGGGGCCCTACCATCTAGTGCTACCTATCCACTATTCATTGGTTGGGAGATCAAGACATATTGTTGGACCATCAAGATATTAGGCACTGGACTTCCCAACATATCCATGTAAGGAGACTTCTTGGTGATCTATGGGTCGATTGAATCCCCTTTGACTTAGATCCATAGTGCAATTTTATCCACCCTATATCCGACGACAAGAAACCAACAACATTTCCCTAAGGGTACTCATACTCTATTGGGTCCATGCCTGACTCCTCAACAATCCCCTACTAACATGTGGCATGACTCATGGTGTGACACATGACACCCATTTTCCCCAAGGATCTTATTACAGGTCTTCCAAATCTGTGTGATACATGGCACATCACCATCGAGCACTACATATTAGAGTTGTCCCTAGCAAGGTTTAAGTTTTGGTTCCTAGTGCTAGTGATTACAATGAGATTAGTTTAACTAATCCCATGATTATGATATCATTAATCAAGTTTATCATGGGGTTATGACACTCAACCTATACTACAAGATCTATGGTGGATATCTACTCATTGTTAGATTCAGTGAATCAGATCTATCTTGCTTGTCACTGACCATAGGCCTACGTGGGTCCACCCCCTTACTCACTAACCTACTAGGTGAAGAAAAGTGTCACATTCAGATACGTGGTCCAATCTGTGGCCAAACACATGGACTAATCTTCGAATGACACGTCACCCTAGATATCAGGACACAAAACTTCCAAATGTAGCATGGACCTCGAGAGGTCCTGGTCCGGGGATTACAATAAGATTAATTAACTTTATCCTAGTAAATAAGTTATAACAAATTTGGTTAGCTTTGAGGTTATGACCCTTGACTTTTATTTTGAAATCTACAACTAAGACTTCTCGAGGGTATATCTAATGGTTGTCGTTTAAAAGAACCATAATAGGGTTTTAGGCCTGACTTGGCCTACACACAACTCATGGTAGAATTTAACCTTTGCAATTTGGAATCCTTGATTTCATTGTCTACCTATGTGGTCTCTACATGACATGTGACATCACCTTCCTATTCGAACCCAAATATATATAAAATAAAGAGGTTTGGAACCCTACGTGGGAACCTTTCCCATCGAGCACCGGGCCACTAGCCTATGTCAAATAAATTGAGGTTGGAATATTCTAGGGGTACGAGGTCCAATTGACCTCCCTTGACCCAAATATATGGTGGAGACCCATCTTCCTTCAAATCCAATGGCCCAGGGCTTAGAAACTATCCCAAGGATTACACCTCTAGTTCCAAAGAAACAAATGGCCCAACATGGAACAACATGTATGTCTTGCATGGCATGGTTACAACATGACATGTCATGACACAATTGACCTGGAAAGACATGTGACACTCATACAAGTGGCCACATGGAATGGATTTTCCACCTGGGTCTCCATCTAAAAGTACCATATTTGATTGACATGTGGCACCCGTAAATGGTGGCACGTGGCCCTCTCTCATTATGACACATGGATCAGTCTTTGAGTGACACGTGGCTACTGAAGTTTGAACATCATCCTTATGTTAATCCTTTCTACTCAAACCCTTCTGAAGTCTGAGATTCAGTGCACAGTCAACACTTTGGCATGTGGCCCTATCCATACATACCACATGGTGTGCTAAGTGACATTGCCAGAGCAGGGCACATGAATTATCCACATTGTGACACATTGTCATTGGGCATCAATCATCAAAACCTTTCCTATGGTATGGGATTACATAAACACCCAATAACCAAGTATACGATAGGATTTAGTTAATCTAATCCTAGTAATTACAAGTGTTATAACCCTAAATTGCACTAGACATGCATACCTGGCATTAGGCCACCTTACTTGCTATCTTTGCCAAGCCATTATTTAACAACTCTTCTAAAAACCATATTTTTGAAGGTGTGCACGCCCTACATCACTACTACACATGTACATGTGCTTGTTGAACCACTACAGCTCGCTTACACTCACAAAAGCGCAAAAAATAGAAAGCAGTAGAAGAATACATATTTCCAGGTAAGTTTCCTAAACCGTTTGACAACTCATAGATGGTCACCCAACCAAATACCTATCATTGTTGGCCTATAAAAGAAGGGGTTTGGGTCCCATTCCAAGAATAATCAAGAGAGTAAAGAAAATCTACCTATTTCAGTATTCCCCCTTTGCCCCAATATTTTGAAACCACATTGTGAGTTTGAGCCAAAATTCCTTATTCCTCCTTTGCAAATCCTTGCCATTTCCCTAGAGATAATTGAAGAGGATAAGAATATGTGGAAGCACTTGGTGCATGGTGAACAGGAGCCCAGGACCAATTTTGAGGAGCAGTTGTCGGTCTCATATTGTAAGTGACTTATTGTGAGATTAATATAAAGAAATACTTTTTTCATCCCGCCAAATGATGCCTTAAATATTTATGATTTGTTTACATTTTTATTATGATGTCTAACCCACTAATCCTTATATAAAAAGCATGTTTGTAGTTTCTTGTTTGTATTTTGGTAAATGCAAGTTGGCCTTGGGAGGATATCTACAGTCAAGAAACAACTGAGTGCAAAAGGATCAACACCAGACACAGAGTTTAAGGTAGGCCTACCGGGTCCCTAGATTTTGCTTTCTATGTATGATTGTGGGGTTATGTCGGGATTGTTGTTAAAAGTAGGAGAATTTAGATGGTTAGATATGCCTACATTTTAGAACCCTAGTGTAGTTCATAGAGGGTTTTTCCCACTATAGCAAAATTGGCGACCATACTAGGGAGATTATCTCTAGGGTTTTGGGGGATTTTCATTTTGGGTATTTTGAATTAGTTTATTCACTATTTTTGAGTTTTTGTAAGCTTTCGTGCCTTTAATGGATTCTAGTCTTCCATACCAGTACTCCCTACATGTGCTTGGCTGTTGGTTTTCACTTTTTGAGAAGTAATAGAGGTGTAAGCGCCTTGTAGTAGGCCTACATGCATGCATATGCACCCTGCCTTTGGACAACCCGTGTACATACATAGGCTACTGAAGTGTGAGTAGTGTGCCTATGTTGAGAAAAAAAAAGAGGCAGTCATCCTCTTCCCTGTTAGAAGTCACACTTCTTAGCGGTTTTCTTGATATAGCCCTAGTCTCTGTTATAGCAGTCTGTAGCCTAGGTCTGACCTCAACATAGCTTTATTTTCATCAAAATATTTCTTGTGTTTTCTTTAATAGGGTTTTTAGACAAGTTTGTGAGTCTACTTTGATCTTCTTGTTTGGTATTTTCATTGACTCCCTGCGATCTGTGGTGGGCCAAAAGTCATTTATGAGTCTTGTCTTGTCTTCATTTTTTCTTTTTTTTACTTAAAAAAAAAAAAAATCATTTTCAAGTTTCTTGTTTTGAAGCACACACACAAAAAAAAAACATTTCTTTGTTTGATAAAAGTAGTTTAGTTTAGTTGCTCTAATTATCAAGGAAAAAGAAAAGTTTTCTTAAGTTCTTTAGTTGAATTCTTAGGACATTAAGTAGCTCGTAGTCGAGCGAAATATTGTTTTAAGTTTTCATTTATTTGTGAAGAAGAAGTAGTTTGTTTTCAGTTTCATTTTATTCTCTTCTCTTTCATCTCTTAAAGAACATCACTGGTTTCACTTCCATTCCCTTTGACTTAAGACAACCACTAAAATTAACGCTTGATTAAATTTGATCAGACTTTGTTTTTGTAGGGTCCATCAATTTAGTCTAGGCTAGTGTCAAGAACCAAACATCAATATAGCATATAAAAACCTCAGGAAAAGTACTCAACGCCTTGAAAAAGAGATAATTTCAGATAATAAGCCTCTTCGAGGGGACAACCTCCTTTTACCCCACTTAAATGTTCAAGTACAAGATGATTCA
>ML779865.1:1714185-1741089 GCA_009831015.1 Picea engelmannii | reverse complement strand
GGAATACCTAAAAACATTGTATATATTGTATGGTGAATGGTGAAATTCGATATAATGAAAATAAGAAAGGTTTTCCCGGTTGAGGGTTTCCGGTAAAAATCTCTGTGTAATCTGTGTATGAGCCATTGATTAATTTTTGTATTCTTGAAGAATCTATATGCATTGCTTTACTTCGTAGGTTTAAAACTTACAAATATGAGGTTGCGTGTGGAAAGGTAGTAGATATAACCCCTCCAAATTTGAACCAAGCATAGTGGGGAACACGTATAGAGGGCTTATCTTGGGATTTTGTTGATCGCATTTTCCATGGAGCTTCGTGGGTCTCGAATCTATTTGAGGTCCTCAGGCGTCTTTTGGAACACTTTCTTTCAATATCCTTGATAGGTTTCAGGATTGATACCCTTCTCATTGCGGTCCACTAGACTGTCGACTGTACCTGCCTGATGACCGTTCGCATGCTGGCAAACTAGTTGCCATTATCTTAGTGACTTACAAAGGTGACTGCGGGGGTATACCATGATACCTAGGGTAGACATCGGGCCACACTTTGTAGAGTATACCCGGAGGGTGCTTCTGTATTTGAGTTGCACTTGCACCGGTAATTTTCTCTAGTGTTGGTTGGTGTAACTGTTCTTCCAACTAGCTAGTGATTTACTTGTCTTATCTCATAGGAACTTTTTCTAGTGTGTGTTGGTTTTCAATGTTAATACAAATCCATAGTGTTTCATTGATAAACTCCCACTGTGGAGGATCTGGAGCTCCATCGGTCACGAAGGCTTCTTGGCCTACCGCCGGTTAATCTGGAGTCCCCCTGTTGTTGGGAAAATCTCCCTACGGACTAACAAATATAGTTCAAGCTTTGCATGCAGATATAACTGAAGAGAAACTACTTTCTACCTTCATCCCTAGATTTAAATCCCCTTTTCTTAGTAAATGCGTGGAAAGATCAACCTACCTCGTTCCCGACATTTGATGTCGATCCTCTGTTGTGCTTGATTACTTGTTTGCAATACTCCTTCCAATGCTGACCTGCATCCAAGACAAGCAACAACTATGCATGCATACTACTTATATACTAACAGGTTAGAAATCCAAACATATACTAATCAAACTGTAAAAATTTCATGAATTGGGATGGGAAAAGCATTCTCTTTATTACTTAGAATGAATCAGCTTACAAAAGCTAAGACCGACCATCGCTCCTCGAACCTGATCCTGGGCTCCTCTTCTTTTGTCCCTCAACTACTTTTCTTTGAATCTCCTTTGGCACAAGGAAAGGCTAAAGGGTTGGGACAATGGGAATATGTAAATGGGTAGAGTTTCTTTGATGTAATTTTCTTCTTCCAAATGGGACCCCTACCCCTTCTTTTATAGGCTAGAAGGAGCTAGGTTTTTGGACAAACCCTCGGCCATGCATGGCCGGGAGTTTCAGTTAACTCACCCATAGCTTTTTGTTCCATTAGAAACTTTCCTTTTTTCATGCATTTGTCAGTCCACGTGGGTTGTTTTGGGTCAGCCAGTGTGTACACATGTGCAGTAATGGATTAGGGTGCGTGGGCCTTTATACAAGAGGATTTTCAAAGAGTTGTTCAGCAGTGTTTTGGCAAAGAAGGGATATGAGTTGGCCTGATGCTAGGTAAGTATGTGTGGTGAAATTTAGGGTTATAACAGATTCCCCCTAATGTGTGACGTTAGAAGAGCATTTGATGGTCGAAATACATTACCAATCTTTACTAATGTGCCAAACGATTGAGCCTAAGGATCAGGAATCGGGAGGTGCCATATGAAAAATAACAAATGTCTCACTGAGGCGGGCATACCCATGCTCGGGATAAAATAGAACCATGGCTACCACTCAAATAAACTGCATATCCATGTCAAATAACTATAAAGAGTAGCCACAAACAATACACAGTGGAGCTACATCTCGAAATCAGAAAGATTACATATAGAGTATCCATCTTCCAAAAGTTGATTCAGCCTAATGGTTGGAGATGAGATCTTCAGAGCTCGAGCAACAACTTCAAAATCTTCAAAACTCAGGTAGGAGTGTAATATGAGTGTATGACTGTAGTACCCAGAGGTCTTCAATGGCTCGTCGATCATGGACTTGATAATCTTGATGATCAAACTGAAGGCTTTAGTGATTTCGAACAAGGACTTGATTGGATGTTCAGGATGGTCGGGCATGAGGACAAGAGACATATTGCAAAGGGGCTGACTCAGGCTTGGTGAAAAACTTCCCTTGGATAATAGCACGACAAATGATGAGACTCAGACAACATGGCATTAATCATAAGTCTACGAAGCAGGAGGCAATGCAAACTCTCCATATGTTTGGAAGGATAACCAAATGGTGGAGGACACAACTCTATATAGCGAGAAAATATTCCTAAGGTCGTACTACATCCCATAGTCTGATGAACAAACAAACAGATGTGCTTTATCCAAGGGAGACTCATGATGCTGCCAATAAAGAAAATACTTTCCCCTTCCTCTTTTTGGGGTATATTTGATTTTTTTGTTCTTTTCAGTAATTGTGGAAAAATAATAAAGGAATATTACGTTGAAAAGGAGAAATGAGTTTTGCAAACATACAAGCTCGAGGCACAAGGACAAGACTGATGTTCTAGTAGAATGGCACTCGAGAAAAATCATCCGAAGGCCAAAGGTGTCAAGACGCAGAAGCAAATTGTTACAAGGCTAGCGTATAAGGTATGAAAAAATGGTTGATAAAACACACAATGGTAACGTCCTTCGATGTAAGTTTAACGAGCCCAGAGAAGGTAAGATCGGTGGTTTTTCATATTTAGAGAGTATGAAAAAACATAAAAGGAGAATCCATTGGGGTACCTTTTTCGAATATAGTCTAGTTGGTTCAAAAAAGGGGTAAACTAGAAATGATAAGACGTTGATTCAAAACCAATTAATGAGTGTGATAAGGACAAGATCACTCAGCCATTTTTTCATTTTTAAGGAGTCTGAAAAAAGATTAACTATGGACTCCATCAGGAATATTCTTCTGGACCAATTTAACGAGTGTGAAATAATAAGGTCACTTGGCAATATTTTCAATTTTAGGGAGTCTGAAAAGAGCTTAACTATGGACTCCGTGGGGGTTTCTTTTTCATAAGTTTAGTCCCTCAGGCCTGAAAAAGGGATAAAATTATACCTGAGAGTACTCTTCTAAAGAACGAAAGTTCCATAGAGTAGACCTTTGTTCGTACAGTTGACCATCTGGATCGAAAAAGGGGTAAACTACCGCCGAACAGAAGTGACTTCAAATTTCATTTTAATGAGCGTGAAAGGCCGCAAGATCACTCGACAATATTTTCATGTTTAGAGGGTCTAAAAAGGGCTTAAAAGAAGACCCATTGTTTTTTGGGAGTCCTGAGGGTGAGATCAAGAGCGAAGAAGAATCATGCAAATGAGGCTCAAACTCATATTCAGGAATGACTATAAGGACTCTCGATCCTATAGTGTTTTAGAGACGACATGGACACCTTAATGCAACCAGGACCTACCTAGGGCATCCATGTTCCGGTAAGCTCTACCGCCAAGTTGCAACACTTCTAAAGCAGATATGATAGTTTTGTGTCACAACCTAATGGGATCAATCCTATGGTAGAGGAAAAAGACAACGAGACACAAAAGTTGGGGAAATAACCTAACCTATATGCTCAAGTTTATTCTTGGAAAAAATTTCATGGATCGTCAAAATTTCCTCAAAACTCAAAAAAAGTGTTCCAATACCTGATCAAATCCCTCCCATATAACTCCTGAATCACTCTAAATGGTTTTTGGTATAAAGAAATTGATAAGGGAGGCCAAAAAAGTGACAAAAAGAGGCCAAAACGTCTAGAAATAGAAGCTGGCAACTCATTATCACCATTGTTGATTTGGAAATTGACTCTGGAGCCAAAAGACCCCCTTTGATAAAAACGGTGATTTTGGGAGCTATAGTGGATGAAACGAACATTCGATTGGACCAAGTAAGTACAAACTCCCCTATCTAACTATTCAATTCTTTAATTTTGGTTTTTATTTCATTTTTTGGGTGGGCATCGACCTTTAAAAGGTCGACTCTAGGTCCACGTGGGTTGTCTCTGGACAGGCCGTGTGTACACTCGGGAAGAGTAAAGCCTACCCACGTGTACATGCAACTGTCACCTAGACAACACACGTGGACCCCTTTTTATAGACAAAAAGAACTAAAGAGCAGTCACTGACACTCCTGAACTTGGTTGTTTTGGTAGGATGTATGTCCACTGGAGGGAAAGGGAGAATGAAGCAATTAGTGAGTTGGTTGTGGGAGATCCAAATGTCATGGTCGCATTGATGCAATGTGGTTTGCTTAAGTTCTTCTTGTGTCTGTTTATGCGAGTGAAACCGAGGTTACTGAATGCCTTGATTGACTATTGGCACCCTGATGCAGAGGCTTTCATTTTAGAGGGGCAATCATTGGTGCCCACCACCGAGGATATCTACTTTTTGACTGGCCTCTCAAGGAGAGGGGAACCAGTCAATTTCAGGACGTTTCCAGTGGGGCCGCTTAACATATCAAAACTGATAGCCCTGCACTGTGAGGCTAGGAAAAACCGTTTGAGCTCCCAGGTTCCCATAAGTAAGATCACTGACCTATCGCTGCAAGCGATATTATTTCTTATTGGGCGGATTACCAGTTCTGTAGCCTTCTATCAGGCATCTTGCGCACAGATGAACTGTGCTATCCAGTGCTTGAATGCACAAATTTTTGACTGGAGTACCAAACTACTAGAGTGTATGAAGAGGCAATTGACAGATTTCCATCAGTGGACACAAAGGAACTTCGAGTTCAGGACGATTTTGTGTTCATTCTTCTTTGAGAGAGTTTCGAGCTTTAGTCCTCAGGAAGTGGTACGAGGACATCAAGCCTCTTTTTTGGCTATATGTAGATGGGTAGTATTACTGCCACAACAAGCTGGTGGAAGGACCAATGAGTCCTTCAATGATGACTTTTTTGTGTGGCTGTCACGACAGATCCCTGTGATCGAGGATTACCCATATGCAGGGATAGACTTTTCTAAAGATCCTAAAATACCCGTGCCTCCTGGTGAGGAGTGAGGGGAGATGGGTAAGTCTCCACCTTTGTAGTTTTTTTATTTGTATATGTAATTTTTATGTCATTTTTTATATATATATATCATTTTTTTTATATGTCAGAGTATTTGACGGATATACGTTTGTTTCATGCAGATGTGGGACCCGTGCAACCTATCGATTATGCATGGAACAGGCGTCATCCTCTGCTAGAAGCCACAACTGCCACTGTCGGGGGACCAGCAATAGTAGGAAACCTCCCAGCTGGGGAGGCTGAGAGGGTACTTAGACAAGTTGAGAGGAACTTTATTGCGGTCACTCGCACAGTCCCGATGGTAGAGATAGAGGACCTACCATCATCTATGCAACCTCACGTAGTGGGGGCACCTCGGACGTGGGTCTGATTGTTTAGGCGTTTAGCCCATGCTGTGGACTATTATAACATGGCCCATAGGCCCTTAACCTATTTAGACTTTTTACATGTCCCAAGCACTTACTTGTATATATTTTTTGAGGGCATAAGCCCTGTGACTCGTTATTGATCCTATTTTTGAGGCGCTTGCATTCATATATGTACTTTGGTTACTTTATGATGTTATATATGGTTTTTTGATCTTTTTTGTCTTATGTATTACGTGTGAAAAAATGTATTTACATGCTTATGTCAATGTTCTTTCATATGTGTGCAAGATGCCAATCTAAAATTTGATTAGCTAGAGTATCTGTAATTTGGTTTAATCTCCTAGGAACATGAAAATATGTAATATAATCAAAGTTTCATTCTAAGAGATGTACCCTAAGGAATCATCGATGTAAGGTTGGATCATGAACCCAGTATACTCTGTTTAGCTAAGACACAACCAGTTGAGCGTCGAGATAGACCTAGAGATGAGATATACCCAATGACAAGGCATCACGAAGCAACTCAATAACTGCACTATACTCGGTGACATTATTCGTGGTGTCACCTAAGCATATACCTCCAGAAGATAACAACTGGCCCTGAGGTGTAAAGATTACCCAAGCTGTGGAGGGAAGCCTCCGAGTGTGCCGAATAGCACCGTCTGCATACCCAAAGAATAATTTGGAATCACTTGATATCTTCCATATTGGTGAAATATAACATCAATGACACGTCCATAACTTTTTAAAAGAAGCTAAAAAGTAATAGTACAAAGACTATACATATGTTACAAAAAGTTACCCACAGTGACCTTCCTATGAGTAATACTTCCTGAGGTAGAGCCCATTTCTAGGCTCCTCCAAAGCATTCCCTTCAAAATCAACCAGATGATAAGCACCCTTTTTTGATACCTCTTTTATAATGAAAGGTCCGAACCACATGGGTTTGAATTTTCCTACCCCCAGGGGGTCCTTATATTGGTCATAGACCCAGACAAGGTCACGTTTAGAGAAAATCCGAGGATGAATGGACCTATCATACTGACACTTGACCTTATGTTTGTGAGCCTCACTGGCCAAGGCCACATCACAAAGCTTCTCAAGGTGTACTAACCGTTCTTCAAGTGGAGAAGTGTCAGGAAATAATTGTACTACCGATTTTAGAGATGGGATCTGACATTCGATGGGCAAGACTGCCTCCAACCCATAAACAAGTTGAAAAGGTGAGAAATCGGTTGCAGTCTTAACAGATGTTTGGTAAGCCCATAATGTTGAGTATAAAATCAAATGCCAATTTGACTTGGATGAGTTGATAGTTTGCTGTAGAATAGTCTTAAGAGTTTTATTTACAACTTCTACCTACCCATTGACTTGGGGGTAGTAGGGTGATGAATGCTCTTGCCATAACCCAAGATTTGATGTTAACTCAGTCATCATTTGGTTCTGAAGGTGACTTCCATGGTCAGTAACAATCTCTCTCAGGACGCCAAACCTTGCTATGATCTGGTTGAATAAAAAGAGAGTTGTAGTCTCTCCATCATATTTAAATGTTGGCATAGCTTCGACCCACTTAGTGAAGTAGTCGACAGCTACGATGATATAGCGGTGCCCCCTTGCTGAAGGGGGTTTGCAAGTAGTGTAATCAATCCCCCATTTGGTGAAGGGACCAATTGTGATGATAGGAAACATGGGAGTGGGATGTGCCCTCATCTTCCGAGAGAATATTTGGCACGGATGGCACTTCTTGACTGATTCTATACAATCTTTGATAAGGGTTGGCTAGAAGTAACCTTCTCGTAGAATCTTTTGGGTTGTTTCCAACCCAGAAAAATAATTGCCACAAGCTATGATATGGAAATCGTTGAGCATGATGACTGCCTCCTCATGTGTGAGACATCGACATAAGATGCAGTCTACACCTCTCCGATACAATGTATCATCGAGTATGAGATAATTCTTAACCTGATGGCTTATATGTTGACACTCATCCTAAGAAGTAGAAGTGGGGCACCTCAAAGTCTGGAGATAGATAAGTATATCTCTGTACCAGGGATCCAAATATGTGATCAAAAACATATCTCCTCGGATAGGTGATTCTTCAAGCACAACGTCACCTGACTCAACCAAAAGTTTTGAAATAAGCTCTGCGAAGACCAATGACTTTTTGGACTTTGCTTAAACAAAATCAAAGTCAAATTCCTAGAGGATAACTATCCATTTACTAATTTTTACGCCTATTACCTGTCATGTCAACATGTACTGGAATGGATTCATGACAACAATGATGGTGGTCTTGCGAAACAGAACATAATGACAGAACCGTTGAACAACATGAACTGCTGCCAACGCAAGTTTTTTGATATGAGAATAATTGAGTTCCGGTCCTACGAGGCCTCGGCTCAGGTAATAGATCACGTATTCTAAGAATAAATCATCTTCCTGAACTAAAACCATGCCAATGGTTGACTTTGTGGTAGCCAAATATAATAAGAAATCTTTGTTATAGTTAGGTAGCCGTAGCAGAGGGGTCATTGTGAGGGCATGTCTTAATGCATCGAAAGAGTGATGAGTGGCATCATCCCAGTAAAAAGGAACGTCTTTCTTCAGTAAGCGAATAAAGCCCTTGGTGATTTCGGCATAGTTGGCAATGAAGCATCGTAAAAAGTTCACCTTGCCTTGTAGACTCTAAAGTTGAAGGATTGTACTTGGGGGGGGGCAACTGGATTATTGCCTCCACCTTGAGAGGATCGACCATGATCCTTGTTGTTGATATGATGAAACCTGACAAACGCCCTGATGTTACGCAGAAGCTACACTTGTTTGGATTCAAGTGAATCCTAAAGTAGCGACAATATTCTAATATTAGTCTAAGGTGTGTGGGATGATCCGTTCTCTTGCGAGATCATGATAGTAAATCATCTAGGTAGGCCTCGACTATATGCTTGAGATTATGAAAATCAAAAGACATGGCCTGTTGGAATGTGGCTCCAACATTTTTAAGACCAAAAGGCATCTTACAATATGCGAATTTACCCCAAGGAAAAATGAATGTCGTTTTGTGTTGGTCTTTGGGTTTGATTTGGATTTGATTATATCCTAAAAAACCATCTATGAAGGAAAAGGCTTCACAGCCAGCACATTCATCAATGATCTGGTCAATGAATGGTGTTGGAAAATTATCTTTTGGACATGCCTTGTTCAAATCACGGAAGTCAGTACATACACGAATCGTGCCTTGTTTTTTATTGACCAACACAGGATTTGACACCCATTGAGTCAAATCGATAGGATAGATAAAACCTACCTTTAGCAATTTATCAACCTCAATCTTGATAGCTGCTACTTTCTTAGGATTAACTAGATGAAGCTTCTATCGAACAGGCTTGGCATCAGGATAAGTTATGATTTCATGTTCAACTATTTTTGGATCGATGCCTGGAATTTCCTCATAAGACCAAGCAAAAATGTCGTGGAATTATTTGAAAAGATCCGTGTAGATTTGAATCTCTTCGGGGGAGCAATCCGCTCCGACAAAGACATTTTCCACGATGCTAGGGTTTCAGGAGATGTTTATCGGTATAGTTTCAGCAATAGTTTCCATATTTCCCTCAGCATAAATTTCATGTGTAGCTAAGAGATTAATAGGACACGAATGATCTCCCATCATGGTTATGGTGAATTCTCCTGCTTCGATTTGGCTTGACTCCGGGAGAAAATAAGATATGTGATGAAGATCTTTCCAAGGTTTGTCTGGACTAGTCTTTTCTTCGATTAATTCTTCATCGAAAGGAAAGACTAAGTCTAATGAATCGATGTTAGCGAGAGAACCCTAAGCCAAAATAGGCTCTAGAAGTGGATCTAACTCTTGTGCAGGATTCGAATGAGTGTTAGCCGAAGCTTGTTGGACTAAAGAGTACGCTACTTCAGTGGCAAACAAGTCCATGGACATGCCTAGGTGTCCTGTCTCATCCATCATGGCTGATGGGGAAGGAAGTATACAAGGATCCTCGAAGTAAGTCATGCGGAACGACAAAACTTGAAAAATCTCAACCTTATGGTGATTGGATATAAATTTGATATCACCGTGAGGAGGTGGGTAATCGAAAGTACCCATCAAGGATGGTCACAAACCAACTCCTATGTTAATGACACCTGGTTGAGGATTATCAATCATCGGGACCGTGGATGCCCCCAAAGCAGGGTTAGGTCTGGAGAAATACAATTGATCGATGGTCACTATCCAGCCCTCGTGTGGAAACAGCAAGACCCAACAAACTGTAGAAACCACAGCTTGCATAGCATAAGTCCAACTCCTTCCTAACAAGAGGTTATAGTCGAGGGGAGCATCAACTACCTCTACCTCGACACACACGGTCTTTCCTCCTAAATGCATGGGGAAAGAAGGAATGATGCCATGTGGTCAGAACGAATGACCAATGAAAACAGTAAGCAGAGTAGGTGATGGAGAGAAAACGGGCTGGTTGATGGCCTTCCAACATGCCAACGACATAATGCATGTCGAGGCACCCTCATCGACCACCATGCAGAAGATATTCTGAGTAAAATTTTTCGTGGGATAAGCCACTACTATCTGAAACACTATGTGGTAAGGCAGACAAGGTTTTAAGTCGGTTGTATCTAACATTATGGTACCCAGATTACAAGTCTCAGTAGAGCCCAAAGCAATTAACAAGGCTTTCCTCTGAGCAAGGAAACTTTGGAGGACCTCCAAAGTAGACATCGCACAAGGGGTTTGTGATAAATCTTCCACCACAGAGTAGTTCTAGGAGGACCTTGCATTTGGGTTATGAGAATATTTTTTAAATGCACCTTTTGGAATGAGTGTCATTGTTTCTCCCAACGTCTTCTCAATCTGTAGAGGAAGAGATGGGAGATCAACTTCTTTACCCTTATCAGAAGCACTTGGTTTACTATAATCGTGTGCTCTAGTCGATATGAAAGCATCACCCCTAACCATATATACATTCGCAGATGCAGGGTTGTTCAGAGGCGAGGAGGTTTCTTGGTTTCCCCCTTTCATGCTTACAGAGGCTTGAGTTACATTTTGCCCATGTTGATAAGGATTAGTCAACACTGTCTGTTGTTGTTGTGTGACAAATTTTTGGTCCTCTGCAAGTCGAGGACATATATGGGTCGGGTGGTCTTCCGCGCATAAGTTGCATGGATACCTCACCTTTCAATTTTCAGTGTTTTCCTTGCCAGTATTATCAGTGGGTTTTTTATCCCCCTTACCCTTCTTTCGTTGTTTTTTCTTCCCTTTATGCTTTTGGGTGGCCTTTGGGTTAGTCAACTGCACTGTGTGTACTTCCGACATTTTGGTAGGGGGAGTAGCCAAAGTAGTAGTTTGTCTAGCCGCTATGTGTTGTATGGATAACTGTTGCAACTGATTTGTCAATTTCTCAGCGGGATTGGTTTGTGCTGAACCGACAATACCATCGGCATGTGGTCCAACTCTCTGTCTAGTTTTATCCAGAATTGAACGTGGCACATCTAGCAAGATGTTGTATAATAAATCAGAATAAGAATAGATGAGCTCAAACTGTTGAGCCCTCATGATGGTGTCTTCTTCAGAGAAAACTCCTGACATCGCAACGTCTTTGGATAACTGTGGGACCAAAGACTTAAGGAACCACTCAAGCAGGAATGTTGGTGCGACTGGTACCTTGATTAAACTCTTCCAGTGTCTCCATTCTCAGATGTGATCAGAGATATGGTCTGCTGTTGTCTATTCAAAATTGGTGAGCAGCTCTGTGCCAACATCGTATCTCACAGGTAATTGGAAATGGTTCAGGAAAGCCATCGCTAGTTCGCCAAAAGAAGAGTATATTGAGCGATCGAGCTCAATGTACCATTTCGCGACACTCTCAATGACAGTACATTGAAACAATCGCAACTGTATGGAGTCATCTTTCAATGAGTTAGATGAGCACCAAAGATAGAAGGTAGTCACATGATCTCTTGGATCTTCGTTAGGCTTGGATTTGAACTTTGGAATGTCTGAAGGCAACTTTGTTGGCATAGGAGGCCAACGCGGATCATGACAAATAGGGTCATTCAACAACCTTGTCAAATCTGGCAGGTGTAAAGTCGCCAGGAACGATAGTTTGGGTTGTTGCTGATAACCTCAGAAAAAGGGGCCTGGAGTTTGACTAGCACCAGGTTGCCAGGAAAATTTTAGCTACTAGCCAGGATTCTGGTAGAAACCATGGCCCTGGCCAGTGTAAGGATTTTGCATATGTGGAGACATCATCGACTGGTTTCCCAAATAGGAAATAGATGGTTGGGCATGCATTATATTTGAAGGACTTTGGGAGGGATTACCCCATGCCGGTCCTGGGGGGATAGGCATAGTAGTTTGTCCGGGGTTCCATTGAGTATGGAAAGATTTACCCCAGATTGACGTTTCAGATGAGAGAATAGATCCCTGCCCTAGATTCCAAGGTCCTGCTAGGTTATCCCCCTGTACAGGAATAGTACCCTGCATAGGAGTAGTTTGTCCAAAAATGGGGTTGCCCCTAGTCGGGAAAGCGGCCGACGAGAAGGTGTCATTACCAAACATTCTGTTCAAAGAAAATAGTGTCGAAACTACCGGTATACTATGCGAAGGTGGTCCTTGACTCCCTGCTCCAAATAAACTATTGTGTGTAGGTTGCCTGGCGGATGGCTGATTTGATCCACTAAGTGTAAGGGACGAATGAGGGATATGACCTCCTCCGTAAGGAAAAGCGTTAAAGGGAGTAGGAGTGCCCCCCATGTGACCTTGCAGAGGAGCACTAAAGCTCCCTGCCCCCAGACCCAAAGTCTGTAAAGTGGAGTAGGAAAGTATAGGACTTGTACCTGAACTAGGCATCTCGTATGAGAACAGAGGGCCTATCGCACTTGGTGTGAAAGGGGTTGTGGCCACCGCCAAATATGGGATTGGACCACTATGTGAAGTAATTGTGGTTAATACCATGGTGGCTCGGATCGATGACGGTGGGTTAGGAGATGAAAGATTTCCTGTGGTGACAGTCGTGGTGGGAATTGAAGAATTCCCAGAAGGAGTAACAACATTTGTTTCTATTACTATGTGTGACACTGTCTAGCACTTGTAAAATTGAATTGGTACAATGAAAGGTGCCAAGAAATCAGTGGTTGGGGTTTCAACCAGGCCAAGAGCAGTTGCTTCATGGTCCAAAATGGTCGACTCCTCTAGGGGTTGTTCAAGCACAATGGTTTGTAACCCGGTCGCTTCAAAAGACCCTTGTTGGTCTAGCTTTCGTCTTAATGGTGGTGGGGGTGGCTCCAGTGTAACCGACGATAGGACAAGAAACCTTCATGATCCTCCACTATGTGAGAAGATCCAAGACACTCTAAGGTAGTCTAAATGTTCAAAAGTAACACACACTAAAAGAGTCCCTAGAAGATAAGACAGGCAAACACTAAATTAATTGGAAGAACAGTTACAACAACCAACACTAGAGAAACTTACCAGTGCAACTCGAACATGGAAGCACCCTCTGGGTATACTCTACAAAGAGTGGCTCGATGTCTATCCTAGGTACCACGATATACCCCTACAGTCACCTGTGTATGTCCCTAACAAAGATTGGAAACTAGGTTGCCAGCACACGAATAGTCACCAGGTGGGTACAGTCGAAAGTCGGGTAGACCACAATGAGCAGGGTATTGAGCCTGAAACCTATCAAGGGTATCGAGATCAAATGTTCCAGAAGACAACTGAGGACCTCAAATGGATTCGAGACCCACAAAGCCCCATGGCAAATGCAAACGACAGAATCCCAAAACAAGCCCTCTATATGTGTTCTCCACTACGATTGGTCTAGCTTTGGAGGGGTTATCTCTGTTTCCTTTCCACACGCGACCTCGTGTTTATCCCGTGTGTTAGAGGGGGTTCTCATATAGATTTCACAACACTATACTTAGACAATCCCTATCTCAGACTCCAATGTTTGATTTAAAAA
The DNA here is from genome assembly GCA_009831015.1 of Picea engelmannii. Taxonomy (NCBI): domain Eukaryota; kingdom Viridiplantae; phylum Streptophyta; class Pinopsida; order Pinales; family Pinaceae; genus Picea; species Picea engelmannii. Next base: position 1,727,623 of record ML779865.1, on the reverse strand, counting down.
ATGGCCTTGAAGAGTTTCCTCTCCAACCTAATCCAAGGTGCTAGTCCTGAACTAGTTGGTGAACCCTACAAACATAAAATTCTAGTAGATTTTAAATTTAGTGTTACTTTTATGGATTTGTCTTACGTCAAGGGGTATGAGGGTGAAACTGATGATGTGTAACAGATGAAAGCACAAAAATGAAAAAAAAACTGGAAACAAAGCTTTTACTGAATGTAAAATTTCAACAACTTTTCAAAAGAAATATTTTTTATTTTTCTAAGATTTTGGACAACAAACTCAAAGGAATTTCACTCGACTACGAGCTACTTATGATCTAAGTGAATTGTAAAAACTTATGAAATAAAAGACTTTTCCCTGGCTAATAATGCAGAAACACACTTTTCAACGAAACAAAAAAATTGAAAGAGATTTTTATTTTATTTTAAATGCTAGTAAAGCAAGAAATGAAAAATACCGACAAGTAAAAACCAAGAAAAACAATTCTAGCCTAATCGTAGATCACAAAGAATCAGATTAAAAAAAAATTAAAAAATCACACACTAGTAATTTTTAAAAGAAAATGACTCTCACACTTGTCTAAAAACCGTGAAAATTCTTTTATTTTTCTGATAACTTTTTAAATGAGGAAAAGAAAGCTAAGGGTAATATTAATCCTAAGCTATTGACTGCTCATACAGAAATTCAAACACCTAAGAGGAACAATTCTTGTCAAGGGAAAAGATGAATGCCTTAACCTCAACAATAAGTATGCTATACAAGCACGTGACTGTCACTTCAACAACACGTGTGTGAACGTGTGTTGGATAGAGACAGAGTGTGTATACACATGGGATGACCTTGTACAGGCTGTGTGTATATCTAAACTCTGAGAAGAAAGAAAACAGAGAACCCAAAACCAGGAAGAGACCACTAATATTGATAACCAGTATCCCTTGAAGGCTTGAACTCTCTTTTTAACAGAAAAACAAATAATGTAAGGAAAAATGATAAGGCAAAAAAAATTTGAGATAGGACTGCTAGCAAACAAGACTCAAACAGAGTTACATAAAACCCCCTAAGAATGTGTGATTCTGACAGGGAAGAGGATGATTGCCTCTGAAGTTCTCTGAACTCTACATGCTACTGCTACATCTACAGCTAGCGTTCACACACAGGCTATAAGAGGGTAGGGTGTAGGTACACGCATGCAGACCTTGTGCAATCCACATGTACCTTTGTGGGTCTTGAAAAACACAGTCAAGCAAAAGACAGGGAAAGCTGGTATGGAAAACCAAACTCCCTACTAGCTCAGACCTTACAAAAACTAAAAGAAAAAATAGGCAAGAAAAACTAGTCTATAAAACTACCCAAAAACTAAATAAAATTCCAGGAACCCTAGAGAGTATCCCCAGTATGGTCGCCAATTCTGTTGTTGGGAAAATCCCCCTACAGACTAGCAAATAGAGTTCAGACTTTGCATGCAGATATAACTGAAGAGAAACTACTTTCTACCTTCATCCCTAGATTTAAATCCCCTTTTCTTAGTAAATGCATGGAAATATCAACCTACCTCATTCCCGACATTTGATGTCGATCCTCCATTGTGCTTGATTACTTGTTCACAATACTCCTTCTAAAGATGACCTACATCCAAGACAAGCAACAACTATGCATGCATACTACTTATATACTAACGAGTTAGAAATCCAAACATATACTAATCAAACTGTAAAAATTTCATGAATTGGGACTGGAAAATCATTCTCTTTATTACTTAGAATGAGTCAACTTACAAAATCTGAGACCGGCCACTGCTCCTCGAACTTGATCCTAGGCTCCTCTTCTTCTGTCCCTCAACTGCTTTGCTTTGAATCTCCTTTGGCGCAAGGAAAGGCTAAAGGGTTGGGACAATGGGAATACGTAAATGGGCAGAGTTTCCTTGCTATAATTTTCATCTTCCAAATGGGACCCCTACCCCTTCTTTTATAGGCTAGAAGGAGCTAGGTATTTGGATGAACCATCGGCCATGCATGGCTGAGAGTTTCAGTTAACTCACCCATAGCTTTTTGTTCCATCGACAACTTTCCTTTTTTCATGCTTTTGTCGGTCCACGCGGGTTGTTTTGGGTTAGCCAGCGTGTACATGCGTGAAGTAATGGATTAGGGCACGTGGGCCTTTATACAAGAGGATTTTCAAAGAGTTGTTCAGCAATGTTTTTGCAAAGAAGGGATGAGTTGGCTTGATGCCAGGTAAGCATGTGTGGTGCAATTTAGGGTTATAACACCCCCCGCCACCACTAAGTCAAAGACTAGACCAACAAGGGTCTTTTGAGGCGACCAAGCCACGGGAAATTGTACCCAACCCATGTCCAAGAAGATAACACTTGATTCTGGAGGAACCATCCATTTTTTACTATGGAGCAGAGGGTCTTGGTCTGTATAACCCTCCGATCATTGATCTATCAGTGTCCATCATCGTACAGGTTCACCTTTATGAGCGTCAGGTACTATTGCAAGGAGCGATGGAAACAAATGTTGCTACTTCTTCAGGGAATCCTCATGTTCCCTCAACAACTGTCACTACAAGAGGTTTTATGCCTCCTAACTAATCATTTTTGGTGTGTACCACCATGGTCTCGACCGCCTCTACCTAGAGAGCAATGGTTTGATTCTATCTATGACAGCGATCACTTCTCCTTTCACCTAGAGTGCGACATGCCCTCCGTTCTCATATGGGATGCTTGGCTTTGATACAAACTTTTTCCTTTCCTAATCCACTCTATAGACTTTAGGTCTGGGGGTAGGGAGCTCAAATGCTCCTATACAAGGATCCATGGGGCTCACTTATGCTCCCTATAATGTTTTTTCTTACAAAGGAGGTCATATACCTCCTTCGTTTGCTTCACTCAATGGTGCTCCCCAACACTTTGTCGGGCTGAACATAAACTATAGTTTTTCTAGAGAAGGTAGTCAAGGAATTCCTTCTTATAGCATGCTAGTAGGTTCGACACCATTCTCTTTGTTCAACACATTTGGTAACAATGCTTTCTCATCAGCTTCCATCTCGCCTGGGGGCAACCTTGGTTTTGGATCACAGAATCCTGCGCAGGGTACTATTCCTGCATAGGGGGCAGACACTTCTCAAGGACCTTTGAATACATGGTAGGGACTAGTTCCCTCGTCATGGATGCCAACCAGGGGAAACCCCTTCCATATCCAATGGAACCCCAGGCAAGGCCCAGTACCTATGGTTGTCGGATCGGTAGGGGGAAATCTTTTCCAAAACCCTTGAAATACAACGCATGCCCAACCCTCTACATCCTACTACAGGAGTCAACCAATGACATCTCAAAAAATGTAGAATCCATATGCTAGTCACGGCCATGGTTCTTACCAGAACCCTGTCTAGCAACCTAACTTTTCCTGGCAACCTGATGCCAGCCAAACTCTAGGCTCCCTTTTCCCTGGCTATAACCAACAACCCAAATTACTGTTTTTGGAAACTCTACACTTGCGAGACTTGACAAGGTTATTAAACGAACCCATCTGTCACAATCCGCGTTGGCCTCCTATGCCAACCAAGTTTCCTTTGGACATTTCAAAGTTTGAGGCTAAACCTAATGAATATCCAGGCGATCATGTGACTACCTTCCATTTATGGTGCTTGTCCAACTCTTTGAGTGGAGACTCCATCCAGTTGCATCTGTTTCAATGCACTCTCATTAGGAGTGCTGTGAAATGGTACATCGAGCTCGACCACTCAAGATAATATACCTTTGGTGAATTGGCAATGGTTTTCTTAAACCATTTTCATTTACCTATGAGATATGATGTCGGCACCGATTTGCTGGCCAACTTTGAGCAAACAAAAGAGGACCATATCTCAGATCACATCCGAGAATGGAAACCTCAAAGAGTTTGATAGATGTACCAGTCCCACCATCATTCCTGCTTGAGTGGTTCATTAAGTATTTGGTACCCCAATTATCTAAAGACATCGCAATGTTGGGGGTATTTTAAGAAGAAGAAGCAATAATGAGAACTCACCAACTAGAGCTGATTTACTCTCAGTCTGGTTTACTTTATGAAGTTTTTCCATATGCACCGTGGTTGATACTTGACAATACCAAACATAGATATGGACCACATGCTGATGGTATTGTTGGTTCAACAAAAATGAAGCTCACTAATGATCTTTCAAATCAATTACAAGAGTTGTCAATACAGTAGACAATGGCCAACCAGACCACAGGTTCAGTTTCTCTCCCTACTCAAACGTCGAATGTACACAGTGTGCAATCGACAAACCTAAAGGCCACCCAATAGCCTGACGGAAAGAAGAAACAACGAAAGAAGGGTAGGGGGGATAATAAACCCACCAATAATGTTGGTGAGGTAAACATAGAAAAGAAGAAGTCGAAGTATCCATGTAATCTTTGCACGAAAGACCATCTGACTCACTTATGCCCTCGGTTTGCGGAGGCCCAAAATTTATTGGCACAATAGCAGCCTGTTTTGTTAACACACCCATTTCCACATGGGAAAAATTTAACTCAAGCCTCTTTGAGTGCATAAGGGGGCAGTCAAGGACCCCCTCCATCTTCGAGTAATCCTTCATCCACAAATGTGTATATGTTGAAAGGTAATGTTGATTTAACAACTAGGATGTGCGACTACGAAATGAAAAACACCTCTAAGAAAGGTAAAGAAGCTAAAAAACCAACTCTTCCTCTCCAAATTGAGAAGACGTTGAGAAAAACAATGACACGCATCCCCAAAGGTGCATTCAAGAATGTTTCTCACACTCCAAATGAAAGGGCCACCCAGAACTACTCTGTGGTGGAGGATTTGTCTCAAAACCCTTATGCAATGTCTGCTTTGGAGGTCCTATAGAGCCACCCTTCCCAGAGAAAGGCTTTGTTAGCTGCCTTAGGATCCACTGAGAATTTTAATCTAGGAATGATCATGCTTGATATGACCGACATGAAACATTGTCTCCCTTATCACATGGCATATCAGATAGTAGTGGCTTAAACTACTAAAATTTGTACTCGGAACATTTTCCGCAGAGTGGTTGATGAGTGCACCTCAACATGCGTAATTTCATTAGCATGTTGGAAGGCCATTGGCCAACCCATTTTGTCTCCATCACCTACTCTTCTTACCTCTTTCGAAGATCATTCTTTTCTACCACATGGTATCATCCCCTCTTTCCTTATGCAATTAGGAGGAAAGACCATGTGTGTCAAGGTTGAAGTGGTCGATGTGTCTCTCGACTACAATATTTTGTTAGGAAGGAGTTGGACCTATTCTATGCAAGAAGTGGTCGCTACAGTTTTTTGGGTCTTGTTATTTCCACATGAGGGCCAGATCGTGTCCATTGATTATTTGTCTTTCTCTTGTCCTGACCCTTCATCGGGGGCATCCACAATCCCGATGATTGATAACCCTCAACCTAACATCATCAACATAGGATTTGGTTTGTTCCCACTATTGATGGGTACTTTTGATTACCCACCTCCTTCTGACGATGTTAAGTTCATATTGGCTATCCTCGACCAACCTAAGCTTGAAGTATTTCAAGTTTCATTGTTTTGTATGAATTACTTTAATGATTCATGGACTCTTCCTTTCCCATTAGCCATGATGGAATGCACAGGTGTTATAACCCTAAAATGCACCACACAGGTTTACCTGGCATCAGGCCAACTCATGCCTCTTCCTAACCAAAGCCATGCTGAATAAAACCTTGAAAAACCACTGAAAACAAGCAATCCATTCCCTAACCTCTCACTGGGTGTGGGGGACCGCTTGTTGACCTTCTACTGCACGCAGGTATCCGCGGGCTAACCCACTATAGCCTGCGGGTACCTAACAAAGCAAAAAAACAGGAAATTTTCCGCCGGGACACGAGGCTTTTTGTCAGTTAACTGGAACTCCCGGCCATGCATGGCCGAGAGTTCGCTTAAAACCCTAGATTCTTCTAGCCTATAAAAGGAGGGGTAGGGGTACTATTCAAAGGGGGAAAAATCATAGCAAATAAACTCTACCAAATTGCCAATTCCATTTTGTCCCAACCCTTTAGCCTTGCCTCAAGCTTTAGGAGAAATTCAAGCAACAACAGTTGGAGGACAAAAGAAGAGGAGGAGCCCAGGATCAGGATCGAGGAACGGTGGCCGATCTCAGAAATCATTGTAAGTTGATTCATATTGAGATTAATGAAAAAAAATACTTTTCCCGTCCCGAATACATGAGTCTTATCTATGTTATTTGATTTGTGTTTAATTTCTAACCCCCTAGTAGATCAATAGCATGCATGTGTAGTCTTGTCTTGATTGCAGGAAAGCTTTGTGGAAGGAGCAGCAGCAGCAAGGGGATAAAGGCTCAACGGAGGATCTACTTCAACCGTCGATAAAAAGGTTAGTTGATTCTTCCCATGTTTGCATGAGAAAAGGGGTTGAGGTTTCGAGTAGAAGGTTAAAAGTTATGTCTTAAGGGTCATGATATGCGTACAAGTTTAGAGCCCTAGCTTGTTAGTCCGTAGGGTAGAATACCCCACAACAAAATTGGCGACTCCACTGGGGAGAGTCTTACTCTTAGGGTTTCCAGATTTGGTTAAAGATCTTTTGGGCAGTTCAAAGAAGTTCAGTCTCTGTTTCTTTGCTTATTTTGTTTTCTGTTAGTCAAAAGCTAGCAGGGAACCTGGTCATCAATACCAGTTTTCCTTGACTGACGCTTGACATTTAGTCTCGGGACACACAGAGGTACCCATGGCCTGAAATAGGCCTGCACGCGGGTAACCCGCACCCTAACTATATACAGCACGCGTGTATCCGCGGGCTATATTAGTTTCAGTAGCGTGTAGTTTTCAGGAAGCTAGAGAGGCAGTCTCCTCTTCCCTGTCAGAAGTTTATCTTCTCAGGGGGATTTCTGGATCCTGTCTGGATCTTGATTGGTTTATTGTCTTGTGTTTCAGTCTGTCTTGTTGTGTGTTTCTTTACATTGGTTTTTCTTTTTTGCAAATTTGCTTTTTCTGTTAAAGTGATAGCATCTCAGCCTGTCAGAGAATCTGGTGGTCAGTACCAGAAGCCTTTTTTAGGACTAGACTGTCTGTGTGTAATTTTATCTTAGTTTTTTAAACATACCCGCGGCCTGCTTAGGTGTAGCACGCGGGTACCCGCGTGCTGTAGTAGTGCAGCACGCGTTTACACGCGGGCTGTCTTGGTGACAGTCGTGGGTCTGTTAGGTATCTTTTCAGCTTGGGTGGTGTAGTCATCCCCTCTTGTGGTGAGAAGAGATCCTCTCAGGAGTTTAGATTCTGGGGCTGCACAGTCAGCAGGTTAGGGCATTTCTCCCTTAGCTTGTGCTTGTTATTTGATTTTTAGATAGAAAAGACAAAAGAGCAAAAATATTTATTTCATGGTTTTTATGCAAGTGTTCGAATCGGTGTTGTCTTGATTGCTTTTCAGCATTTTGGTGCTCTGATTCTATTTGCGATCTGTGATTTAAGCCAGAGTTTTCTTTTCATTCTCTTGGTTTTTATCTTGTCATCATTTTTCCTAGTTGCATTGTTTTGCAATAAATAAATAAAAAAAAAAAATATTTTTCATTGTCTTCTTGGTTTGAAGATTTTGTTGTTGCGTCAGTAGCTCGGAAAGAAGTCTTTTTGCATAAGTTTTTTTAGTACAATTCAAAGTATAAGTAGCTCGCAGATATGAGCGAAAATTATGTAGGAGTGCTGCATGAAATCTTGTGAAAGTTGAAAAGAAAAGAAAAAGAATCTTTTTGAAAAGTTGTTGGTTTTGCATTGTCTGAAGAAGTTTTTGTTTCCAAGCATTTTTTGTGCATTTTGCTTTGAGTCTGTTTTACACACCATCAGTTTCACTCTCGCACCTTGAGATTTAAAAATCCCATTAAAAGCAACGCTCAATAAAATCAAGTAGACTTTTCTGTTTATAGGGTGCATTCACTAGCTTTGGACTAGGACCTTGGAATAGGTTGGAGAGTTAATTCTCCAAGGCCACCTAAACTAAACATTGGAGTCTGTCATTTAGGGAGTGTAGAAGTCCAGTTACGGAAATTTATTCAAGACCCCCCTCTAACACAGGGGCTAAACACGAGGTCGCGTAAGGAAAGGCAGTGGAGATAATCCCTCCAAAGCTGGACCAAGCGTTGTGGAGAACACATATAGAGGATTTGTTAAGGGATTTCGTCGTTAGCATTTTCCACGGAGCTTCATGGGTCTTGAATCCATTCGAGGTCCTCAGTCGTCTTCCGGAACACTTTCTCTCGATACCCTTGATAGGTTTCGGGCTTGATACCCTGCTCATTGTGGTCTTCCGACTGCCGACTGTACCCGCCTGATAACTGTTCACGTGCTGGCAAACTAGTTGCCTATCTTTTCTAGGAACATACACAGGTGACTGCGGGGGTATACCGCGGTACTTAGGATGGACTTCGGACCAACGCTTTGCAGAGTAGACCCAGAGGGTGCTTCTGTATTCGAGTTGCACTTGCACCGGTAAGGTACTCTAGTGTTGGTTGTGGTAACTGTTCTTCCTACTAATATAGTGCTTGCTTGATTTATCTTCTAGGGGATTTCTTTTAGTGCGTGTTACTGTTTGTTTGTGTAGAATACCATAGTGTGTCGTGAATCTTCTCACATAGTGGAGGATTCAGAGCTCCGCCGGTCACAAAGGCTTCTGGGCCTGCCGCCGGTTATCTTGGAGCCACCCCCGCCACCACTGAGGCGGAAGTTAGACCATCTTGGGTCTTTCGAAGCAACCGGGGCTTTCGATCCCGAACAACCCCCCGAGGAATCGACCGCCAATCTTAGATTGGTTGAAACCTCAGACGCTGATTTTGGGCTAGACATTATTGTGCCAATTCACTTTTACGAACGCCTATCAGTGCCTAACCCAGTTATGGAACAAATCACTTCAACTGGGACTTCTTCCATTCCTATCACTGTTGTTACCACAGGAGAAACTTCTCCTAACTTACCGTCAGTGGTCAGGACCACCATGGCCCTGGCTGCAACTTCGTCACAAAGTGGACCGACCCCATCTATCGTGGCGGCCACAAATCCCTTCACATCTAGTGCGACAGGCACTCCATTTTCATACGATATGCCTAGTTCAGGAACGAGTCCTACACTCACACACTCCACTTTACAGACTTTGGGTCTGGGGGCAGGGATCTCTAACGCTCCTCTGCAGGGTCAACTTGGGGGAATTCCTATCTCTTTCAATGCTTTTCCCCACGTTGGAGGTCATATTCCTCCTTCGTACCCGTCGCTCGGTGGTCCGCATCAGTAGACCGCCGGGCAACCCACACACACAAGTTCACTTGGAGCCGGGAGTCAAGGACAACCTGCGCAAACTCTGCTGGTAGGTTCATCACCGTTCATTTGGAACACAGGGTTTGGTAAAAACACGCTCACACCGAGTGCCTTCCCATCTGGGTTCACTCCCATTTTTGGACAGTCTAATCCAGCACAGGGTACTATTCCTGCGCTGGGGGCACATATACCAGGACCTTGGAACTCAGAACAAGGATCCAATCCCGCCACGGGAATGCCGTTCTGGGGTAATTCTTTCCACAATCAATGGAACCCCGGACAAACTACTATGCCTCTCCCAACAGGACCGACATGGAATAATCCTTCCCAAAGTCCGCCAAACACGATGAACGCCTAACAACCTATGTCCTTTATGGGGAATCAGCCCATGATGTCCCCGCAAATGCAAAACGCTTACGCCGGTCAGGGCCATGGTTTCTACAAAACCCCGGCCAACAACCCAACTTTTCCTGGCAACCTAGTGCCAGTCAAACCCCAGGACCCTTTTATCCCGGCTATCAGCAACAACCTAAACTACCTTTCTTGGCAACGTTACACTTGTCGGATTTAACACGGTTGTTGAATGATCCTATATGTCACGATCCGCGTTGGCCTCCTATGCCGATGAAGTTTCCTTCGGACATCCCAAAGTTCGAGGCCAAACCCAATGAAGATCCGGGTGATCACGTGACCACTTTCCACTTATGGTGTTCATCTAACTCACTGAAACATGACTCCGTCCAGTTGCGATTGTTTCAACGCACTCTTATTGGGAGTGCCGCGAAATGGTACATAGAGCTTGACCGCTCGCGATATTCCTTTTTTGGCGAACTGGCTATGGCTTTCCTCAACCATTTCCAGTTACCTGTGAGATACGACGCCGACACAGAGTTGCTAGCCAATTTCGAGCAGACGTCATCGGACCATATCTCAGATCATATTCGAGAGTGGCGACGTCGAAAGAGTCTTATCAAGGTACCCGTCCCACCATCATTCCTGCTAGACTGGTTCCTTAAGTCTTTAGTTCCGCAGTTATCCAAAGACGTCGCAACTTCGGGGGTTTTCTCAGAGGAAGAAGCCAACATGAGAGCTCAACAGTTTGATCTTATCTATTCTCAGTCCGGTCTATTGTACAACATCCTGCCGGATGCACCACGATCGATTCTGGACAAAACCAAACAGAGAGCCGGACCACATGCCGATGGTATAGTTGGTTCGGAACAAACTAAGCCCGCTGAGCAATTGACAAAACAATTGCAACAGTTATCAATACAACACTCAGCGGCCAGCCAGACTACTGCTTTGGCTGCTCCTCCTACTCAAACGTCGGAAGTACACTCTGTACAGACGACTAACCCAAAGGCAAACCAACAGCCTGAGGGGAAGAAAAAACAACGCAAAAAGAGTAAGGGGGATAAAAAACCAAATGATAAGGCTGGCGAGGGCACCACAGAAAAGAGAAAGGCGAGGTATCCATGCAACCTATGTGCGGAAGACCACCCAACTCACCTATGCCCTCAACTTGTAGAGGCCCAAAAGTTTTTCATGCAGCAACAACAAGCTGTGTTGACTAATCCCTTTCAGCATGGGCATAATTTAACCCAAGCCTCTGCAAGTACGGAGAAGGGTAGCCACAAAAACTGCCCTCCCCCAAACGCTTCATCTTCCGCGAACGTATATATGATGAAAAGTGACGCTATCATAGTGACTAGAGCTCACGATTATAGCAAGCCAAACGCCTCTGATAAGGGCAAAGAAGCCGAGATCCCATCTCTTCCTCTACAAATTGAGAAGACATTGGGTGAAACAATGACTCGCATCCCAAAAGGTGCGTTTAAACGTGCTTCTCATAATCCAAACGCAAGGGCTGCCCAGAAATACTTTGTGGTGGAAGATTTGTCACAAACCCCTTGTGCTATGTCCGCTTTGGAAGTCCTCCAAAGTTGCCCTGCCCATAGGAAATCCTTGTTGATTGCTTTGGGCTCTACAGAGACTTGTAACCTGGGAACGATCATGTTAGACACGACTGACTTGAAACCTCATTTGCCTTACCACGTCGCATTTCAGATAGTAGTGGCTCACCCCACGAAAACCTTTACACGAAATATCTTCCGCACGGTGGTAGACGAGGGCGCTTCAACTTGCGTTATGTCGTTAGCATGCTGGAAAGCCATTGGTCAACCTAAGTTGTCTCTGTCACCTACTCTTCTCACTGTGTTCGATGGTCATTCTTTCCGAACACATGGCATCATACCCTCCTTCCATGTGCAGTTATGAGGGAAGACTGTGTGCGTCGAAGTAGAAGTAGTCGATGCCCCCATCGATTACAATATATTGTTAGGTCGTAGTTGGACTTATGCAATGCAAGCGGTGGTCGCTACAGTTTTCCGAGTCTTACTGTTTCCACATGAAGGCCGGATAGTGACTATTGATCAACTGTCCTTCTCTCGACCTGACCCAGCCTTGGGGGCATCCACAGTTCCCATGGTAGCTAATCCTCAAGCCGGTGTTGTCAACATAGGAGTTAGTTTGTGCCCATCTTTGATGGGTACCTTTGATTACCCACCTCCTCAAGGCGACGTCAAGTTTATATCGACTCACCACAAGGCTGAGATTTTCCATGTTTCGTCGTTCCACACAACTTACTTTCAGGATCCGTGGACTCTTCCTTCCCCATCAGACACGATGGATGCGATAGGGTAGGCGGGCACGTCTACGCCCTTGTCGGCCACTGAAGTAGCGTACTCTTTGGTTCAGCAAACTTCAGCTACTCCCGATCCGATTCCAGTACCAGAGTTGGATCCACTCCTTGAGCCTATCTGGGCTCAGGATTATCTTCTCAACACTGATTCGTTAGACTTAGTCTTTCCTTCCGACGAAGCTATAATCGATGCAATGACTGGTCTGGACAAACCCTGGGAAGATCTTCATCACAGATCATACTTCCTCCTGGAGTTACACCGAATCGAGACAGGAGAATTCACTATCACCATGACGGGAGATCAGCCTTGTCCCATTAACCTCTTAGCTACACAGGATATTTACGCTGAGGGAAATATGGAAACTATCACTGAAACAATACCTATCAATATCTCCCGAACCCCCGGCATCGTAGAAAATGTCTTCATCGGAGCAGATTGCTCCCCCGAAGAGATTTAGATTTACACGGATCTTTTCAAAGAGTTATGCGATGTTTTTGCCTGGTCTTACGAAGCGATACCTGACATCGACCCACAATGTGTCGATCATGGGCTACCTTTGTTGTTTTTCAAGCTCACTTTCAGACCCAAAAGAAACATCCGGTGAGACTGTATTTATGCTTTTCGATCTCGTCCGGATTAACTGAGAAAAGTAACCATTATGGAGTCTCCTTTAAGCCCTTTTCATACTCCTTAAAGATGAAAAGATTGTCGAGTGACCTTGTTTCTTCACACTCGTTAAACTGGTCCAGAAGAACGTTCCTTAAACGGGTCTCCTTTTAAGCCCTTTTCAGACCCTTTAAACATGAAAAGATTACCGAGCGATCTTGTGACCCTTCACGCTTGTTAAACTGAAATTTGAAGTCACGTCTGTCCGGCGGTAGTTTCCCCCTTTTTTGGTCCGGACGGTCAACTGTACGAACAAAGGAATACTCTATCGAATTCTGATTCTTTAGAAGAGTATCCTCAGGTATAATTTTATTCCTTTTTCGGGCCTGAGGGACTAAATTTATGAAAAAGAAACCCCCCTGGAGTCCATAGTTAAGCTCTTTTCAGACTCCCTAAAATTGAAAAGATTGCCGAGTGACCTTATTCTTTCACACTCATTAAACGGTCCAGAAGAAAATTTCTGATGGAGTCCATAGTTAAGCTTTTTTCAGACTCCTTAAAATTGAAAAAATTGCCGAGTGATCTTGTCCTTATCACACTCGTTAAAATGGTTTTGAATTGACGTCTAGTCGGTGCTAGTTTACCCCTTTTTCGAACTGACTAGAATATTGATGAAAAAGGTACCCCAATGGAGTTTCCTTTTATGTTTTTTCAGACTCTCTAAACATGAAAAATCACCGAGCTTCCCTTCTCTGGGCTCGTTAAACTTACATCGAAGGACGTTACCATTGTGTGTTCTATCAACCGCA
>ML779865.1:1688996-1714024 GCA_009831015.1 Picea engelmannii | reverse complement strand
CTTTGCTCGCTATATTGAGTTGTGTCCTCCACCGTTTGGTTACTCTTCCAAACATATGGAGAGTTTGCGTTGCCTCCTGCTTCGTAGACTTATGATTAACATATATGCTACCTGAGTCTTATCACTTATCGTGCTATTGTCCAAGGGAAGTTTATTACTTATCCTAAGTTGGCCACTCTGCAATATGTCTCTTGTCCGCATACCCAGCCATCCTGAACGTCCAATCAAGTCTTTGTTCGAAATCACTGAAGCCTTCGGTCCGATGATCAAGATTATCAAGTCCATAACTGACGAGCCGTCGAAGACCTCTGGGTAGTGCAGTCGTACATTCATCTTACACTCCTACCCGAGTTTAGAATATTTTGAAAGTTGTTGATCGAGCTCTGAAGTACAGCCATCAGGCCAAATCAGCTTCTGAGAGATGGATACTTTCTTTGTATATCTTCCTGATTTCGAGATGTAGCTCCAATGTGTATTGTTCGCGGCTACTCTTTATAGTTATTTGACATGGATCTACAGTGTATTTGATTGGTATCCATGGTTCTTATTTATCCCGAGCATGGGTATGCCCGACTCGGTGAGACATTTGATATTTTTTGCAGACGACACTTCCTGATTCCTGATTCTTGGGCTCACTCATTCAGCATCTCAATACAGATTGGTAAAGAATTGGTAATGTATTTCGGCCATCAGATGCTCTTTTGACCTCACACATTAGGGGGCATCTGTTATAACCCTAAAATTCACCACACAGTTTTACCTGGCATTAGGCCAACTCATGCCTCTTCCTAGCCAAAGCCATGCTGAATAAAACCTTGAAAAACCACTTAAAACAAGCAATCCGCGCCCTAACCTCTCACTGGGCGCGGGGGACCGCTTGCTGACCTTCTACTGCACGCGGGTATCCGCGGGCTAACCCACTACAGCCCGCGGGTACCTAACAAAGAAAAAAATCAGGAAAGTTTCCGCCGGGACACGAGGCTTTTTGTCAGTTAACTGGAACTCCCAGCCATGCATGGCTGAGAGTTCACCTAAAACCCTAGCTCCTTCTAGCCTATAAAAGGAGGGGTAGGGGTACTATTCAAAGGGGGAAAAATCATAGCAAAGAAACTCTGCCAAATTGCCAAGTCCATTTTGTCCCAACCCTTTAGCCTTGCCTCAAGCTTTAGGAGAAATTCAAGCAACAACAGTTGGAGGACAAAAGAAGAGGAGGAGCCCAGGATTAGGATCGAGGAATGGTGGCTGATCTCAGAAATCATTGTAAGTTGATTCATATTGAGATTAATGAAAAAATATACTTTTCCCGTCCCAAATACATGAGTCTTATCTATGTTATTTGATTTGTGTTTAATTTCTAACCCCCTAGTAGATCAATAGCATGCATGTGTAGTCTTGTCTTGATTGCAGGAAAGCTTTGTGGAAGGAGAAACAACAGCAAGGGGATAAAGGCTCAATGGAGGATCTACTTCAACCGTCGATAAAAAGGTTAGTTGATTCTTCCCATGTTTGCATGAGAAAAGGGGTTGAGGTTTCGGGTAGAAGGTTAAAAGTTATGTCTTAAGGGTCATGGTCTGCGTACAAGTTTAGAGCCCTAGCTTGTTAGTCCGTAGGGTAGAATACCCCACAAAAATAGGGCACCATGGCATGGCCATGCCTTTGTCTGTGATAGAGGTTTCATACTCTATAGTCCAGCAAGCTTCCACAGATCCTGATCTGGCTCTTGCATAAGAGTTAGATCTCGTTCTCGAGCCTATTTGGGTTCAAGGTTCCCTTGCCGATACTGATTCTTTAGACTTCATATTTCCCTTACACGAGGTGATTATTGAGGCAATGACCAGTCTAGATAGACCCTGGGATGATCTCCATCATAGATCTTATTTCCTCCCAAAGTTAAGAAGAATTGAAGCAGTTAAATTCACTCTGACTATGAATGGAGATAGGACTTGTCCTATGAATCCTTTGGCTACACACACAGTTTACGTTGAAGGAAATATGGAAACCTTCTCTAAAATGATACCTATTAATATCTCTAGAATCCCTGGCATCGTGGAGAATGTCTTTTTGCAGTAGATCGCTCCCCCAAGGAGATTCGAATCTACACGGATTTATTTAAAGAATTTTGCGACATGTTTTCCTGGTCTTACAAAGTAATTCCAGGCATAGATCCAAGAATTGTTGAACACAAAATCACAACATATCCTGATGCCAAGCCGGTCCGGAAAAAGCTTCATCCAGTTAATCCTAAGAAAGAAACAACTATTAAGGTTGACGTGGAGAAATTGCTCGACATTGGTTTCATCTACCCTGTCCAACTGACTCAATGGGTGTCAAATCTCGTGCCAGTCAACAAAAAATAGGGCATAATTCACGTATGTACAGACTTCCATGATTTGAACAAGGCATGTCCAAAGGATAATTTCCCCATGCCATTTATTGTCCAAATAGTCGATGAAAGCACAGGTTGTGAGGCCTTTTCTTTCATGGATGGTTTTTTTGGATACAATCAGATACAGATCAAAACCGAATACCAACACAAAACTTCTTTCATTTGTTCATGGAGTACATTTGCTTATTGGAAGATTCCTTTTGGTCTGAAAAATGCTGGAGCTACCTTTCATCAAGCCATGTCTTTTTCCTTCCATGACCTCAAGCACATAGTCTAGGTTTATATTTATGATTTAGCATCATGATCTCACAAGAGAGTTTATCATCCCACACACCTCCGAATTATCTTTGAACAATATCGCTACTACTGGATTCCCTTGAATCCAAAAAAATGCAGTTTTTGCATAACATCGGGTCATCTGCTTGGTTTCATACTTTCGACAATAGGGATCGTGGTTGTTCCTCTAAAGGTTGAGGTGACAGTTTAGTTGCCTCCCCTGTGCATAATCCCTCAACTTCAGAGTTTTTAGGGAAAAGTGAACTTTTTGCAGTGTTTCATCGCAAACAATGTTGAGATCACAAAAGGTTTCATGCATTTACTGAAGAAGGATGTTCCTTTTCTTCAGAGAGTGCTTTCGGATCCATCGCATAGGTTTTATGTTCTTCGACGTTTCGGACCAAACTAGTGTGGTCCATCATCAGGAAAGCGCTTTTTGAAAATGATGGACCACACTAGTTTGGTCCGAAACGTCGAAGAACATAAAACCTATGCGATGGATCCGAAAGCACTCTCTGAACAAAACAATAATCGCAAAAGTCTTAGAACAGAGATGTTCCTTTTCATTGGGACAAAGCCTATCAACACTCTTTCTAAACATTGAAACATGCCCTCACATATGCCCCTCTTCTTCAACCACCCAATTATAATAAAAATTTCTTATTGTACTTGTCCACTGTAGAGACGATCATCGGCATGGTCTTGGTTCAGGAGGATGATTTTCTCTTAGAATACGTGATTTACTACCCGAGCTGAGGCTTGGCTGGAACGGAACTCAATTATTCCCACATTAAAAAACTTGTGTTAGCAATAGTTCAAGTTGTCCAGTGGTTTCATCATTACATATTGTTTCAAAACACCACCGTCATTGTCGTTGTGAATCTATTTCAATACATGTTGACATGATGTGTAATTGGCAGAAAGATCAGTAGATGGATAGTTATCCTCCAAGAATTCGACTTGGATTTTGTTCTGGAGAAATCCAAAAATTTGTTGGTATTTGAGGAACTCATCTCGAAACTTTCGGTCGATTTAGATGATGTTATACCCAAGGAGTCGCCTATCAAAGGAGACACATTTTTTATCGCGTCTTCGGACCCCTAGTTTTAGTGATCAAAATGCACTGGTATTTTTGAGTGTGTTTTCATCACTCTCTACTTGATTTATTGTTTTCTTAAGTATTTTGGCTAGTGTCCTTAACCTTCAAATTATTCATCAAGCTCTCATTGATCACTTTGCCCATAAATACTTTGGCTTCATCCTCTTCACCTGCAAATAAATGGATAGAAATCCTTATTGAAGTCTGTCAAATCTTTATGATAAGTTTGTCATAGAAACACTTTCGTTAAAAAAAAGAATGTTTTTATTAATTATATATATACAATGTTTTTCTAAACTATTTTGTAGTTTATGAATTATGTTTATTATATATATTTATTAAATAAAACAAAATAAAAAGGGTGTGTGTGCTTAAGTGTCTTACTTATAAATTCCCTTAAACCTAAGCTATATCAAATATGCCAATTCCAAGTCATGTTTACATGTCATACCATCTGTTATTCCCGAGTCTATACTTAAGGCTTTAAAAGTACAGTGTCAAGGCATCCGAAAGTATATTAAGGATTTATAAAAGATTACGTAACCTTCGGTATAGGAAACTAACGAGGATTTCTACATTCTCGTTGTCTAGATTCCAACTGTTCCTGAGTATTAATATCTTGTTCAATGGCTGCCCATGAACGTTCAAGCTCTTCCCGGGTGTTAACAGTTTTAACGATTGTGTCAAAAAGATTTAAAGCAATATGTGTTTGATTAGATAGTCTGGGTTCAATATTAGGATGATTTGCTGTAGGAACAGTCATTGAGGAACAATATCAGTAAGAAATGATTTAAAAAGAGATTTCAACACTGTTTATATTCGGTCTAAATAAAGAGAAATCTTTGCTTTAAGAATAAACTAAGAATGCAAACTAAAGGCCCTTTCACGTAACTGTATTATTTTAGTAAAAAGATGTGGGGTGAGAGAAAAAACATTTAGCTATAGATAATGTAAGGTTCCTGTCAATAGAAAACTCACACATACACAGAAGAAGAAATTAGTATAGAAATAATTGACATAGTGTAAATAAATATATAATTCTGTAAATGCAAATTGGTCTTACACCCGTTGATAGCTGGTGCAAAGGAAAGACAATAAACAATTACAGAAAGATGAAATCCCTTTGCTGACCCGACTGTATCCGACCATCTCGGATCACTGAATTCGCTTGTTCCAACTTGGTTTTGAGGACTTCTATTTCCTTTTTATTGACCAATCGGGCCAGTTCTATTTCTCCACTCGCCTGACTCTTAGTGCTTTCTGCAGCCGAAGTTACTCGGGCTTCGAGAGTCTTGATCAGGCGATTCTTTCTTTTGAGCTGATTTTTCAACATCCCGACGGAGAATTGATTCGCCGACTCATACGCTCCCAGCGTTCCTGCTATCTCTGTGGTGAATTCATCATTCTTTTTGTTCTTTCCGTCTGTCATCACTTTGAATTTTTTAGCAGTTGATCCTTCCTCCTGGTAGAACTCCCTTTTCACAACTGCTTTTCTCTTTTTGTCAAAGAAGAACTCATTTGGAGGAAGTTCTTCTGCTCTGATAGGCCTAAGTTCTTCACCGAAAATCCATCCTTCTTCTATATTTCCTTGCATTGACTGCAAAGGGGTGACATAAGTGATGGGTTCCCCGATCTGCTTTTCTACCTTTCCTAGTGTGATGACTGAGTCCTATTCTTTCGGAGGATCAGAGGTCTTAGTCTCAGTTTCTGGATTTTGGGTTTCTGGCGGGTCTGTGTTTTTTACTTCCACCTATGAACTCTGTTCCTTAGGTGGTTCTGTAGTCTCTTTTTCTTCTTCGGTATTCTTCCCATGCTCCCCTTCTTGCTATTTTTCGGGGTTAGAAATTTGCCCCTCAGAACTTTCAGCATCCTTCTTTTCATCTTTGGAAATACCCAAACCTCCCAGCACAATAGGGAGACATCTTCTTCTATGCTCCTAAAACTTTAAAACAGAGGCCATGTCTTCGGGTGCTAAAGATCTGATTCGAACTAGCACTTCCCCATAGGACCTCGCCCCTCGAAAAATATCATCCGAGGGAGAACACTCATGTTCAAACTTCTTCAACCCACAATTTGACAAATGGGTGCTTACAATTTTCTGAGGATCATGCTTTTTATACTCAATAGAGACCAAACTCAAGTCTTCTAAGGTTGCAGCCTCAGCTTTAGCATGTCCAAAATCCAATAAAGAATAAGAATTTAGCCGAACGGGGAAAAACATCCATACCTTCTTCGATGATGCTTTGAGCTCTTTACTCACTCTGCCAATCACTCTTTGTTGGGCAATCTCGCGACAGGCTAGTTTGTCGGGGATGAACAGTGGTAGCGCAAGCGGGGGAACAATAGCTCCGAACACTCTGAAATAGGAGAAATCTGCTTCTACGTACCAGTCCACTATACCACTCAGATTTGCTGCAATACTATCTGAGATATGAGGTGGCGAATGACCAAAAATGGCGGGGGCACCATCACCCAGTTGAAAATTTCATAAATAAATTTGTTTGATTTATTTTCCCACAGTTTGTCATGGTACTCATGTACATTTTTTTCTAGGGCTGGATTCCAAGCCTAGTTCATCAATGGGAAGGGTGTCAGGGAACATATTGCGTCCATGATATACGCATACATGAAAAAAGAGGATGGTCTCCCAGTCGCCTTTTGCTCCCGATACTCTGTGACCCTATTGAACAAACTGTCCGAGAGTATCTTTGCCCAATTAAATGAGCACCCTTATGCTACCCAAAATATGAGAGGTACCCATGCAATGTAGAAATGTGAAGTATCATCCTTTCTGAACAGTCGACATGTCATCATTGCCACATACATATACTGTGGCTCCAGCGAAGCGATTGAATATACACCTTGGTCATTCGCTCTGAATTTCGCAGAGTGCGAAACCCAATCCTTTATCAAACCTGGCATGGTTTTGTCATATTCTGTGCACTCCTTCTTTTTGAATTCCTCCAGGAATTCAGCATCATATGTGTATTCAGAAGTTGTTGGGAGCTTGTACATGGTTTGAATATTCTCTGCTCTAAAACTTCTGACCGTGGTCCGTTGGTCGCTTATGATAGTTCTGGTGGGTAGGTCTATGTGATCCAATGCCCATCGGATCATGTCGTAGTATGGGAGAAACCGTGGTCTGGTTGCAACTAGGTGCATTCCCGACTGAACAACTATCTTGTATTTAGTGTTTAGGTCATCTTTTTCGTTATCATTGTCATCGAAGTCTGAATAATTTACCAACTCATATCATAGAATATCTGAAACAAATGACCAGCTAGGGACTAAACCGCCGCTCCGGGGTGAAGTGTCGGAGACATTATCCAGGCCTTGCCCTGCAACTTCGATACTCGCCTTCACTGCTCTCCTTGGAGCCATGTCTGAAACTTGTGTTTTCGCTCTTCTGCGATAGACCTGTGTATACATGCAGAGATTAGTTCACTCGGAGAAAGATGAGCTCTGTACGCTTATGAAAAATGTTTAAAATAAAATGAAACTCCTGTATATATTTGAAAATCCTATACTCTTCGACATAGGTCTGTCAAATCGCAATTAGAAACAAATTTATGGCATAAAATCCGATCTCATTATTCGTAGATTCACTCTAATCTTCCATTAATGTCATCAATGTTCGACGGTCTGATGGTCGGTCGGAGTATGGAGAGTAAAAAGTTACCTCGGGAAATGTGCAAACCTCGATGCACGGGACGTATCTCGTTTTATTTTAAAATTTGAAATCTTAGCGACTTAAATAATCTTCTCACTTTTCGTTGCATCGTGAATTTCCTTTTTTCATTTCAAATCTTCGACTCGCAAGATTGCGAGTGTTGATTTTAGATTAATTAATAGTAATCGTGATTTGGAGCATCGTTTATTATATAATTAATTTATTCACCATATCATGACTCGGAACTCTGAAGACAGATTTTTGAGAGAAAGATATGCCGAGTCGCGAAATCGCGATGTGGCAATAATTAAGGCTAAAATTATGGGAAGGAAATCTTAGATTAGACTACTAATTAATCTTTCTATAATCATTTCGCAACCTCGTGAGTCGGGGTTTTAGGCCCTTTAACTTTATGAAGGAAACTGCCGAGTGGCGAAGTGCCGAGAACCATATTTAACCATGGTTAGTTTTTTACCTTTAATCCCTGACCAAGGTTATCACAAAGTTATCGTGTTCTTGGCTATCCAGGCTGTAAAAACAAAAACTTGGGTTTGATGAATGCCGAGTCGCAAAACCCCGATGACGTCTAATCATGGGTTAAAGGTTTTACCCTAGTTAATGTCTTGGGTGAAAATAAAAAATGAGTTCGCAGTTTCATGACTCGGGACTGGTGAATTCAAAGATTAAAATATTTGACTTGCGATATCCCGAAATATAACAAAAGAGAAAACATACTCACGGAAATGGATCTGTGTTGAAAGTGTAAAAGCATTGCCGTCTAGGCGACAAGATTTCAGAGTTTTAAAATCTCGGAAGAAAAAAGAAAATCAACTTTAGATTTCGAGCATAAAAAATTGAAAATTGCGCAAGGTAAAAACAAGGGTGGCTCCAACATAGGCTCCAAATAGGGATCCTGCCTTCCTGTGAGGTGGGAAGAATAGTAGACTAGGTGCCAATATTGGGTAAATGGAGTCACGAGCTAAAATCAACGGAAAAATCAAGGAAAAATATAGAAGGGAGGGAAAACTTTGCTTTGTACCTCAAGAAGTTTTTTTGAACTCAGATACTCTTTCCAAACATGGTTGAAGTCATTTTCATAACTTTCCCTTTCTCACTACTAGCTTTGGGGACATTTTAAGACAGTCGAAACGAACCTAGGATATTCAACAGATCTTATGATTCTCAGCTTGCATCAAAGGAATGTTATTAGACAATTTTAAATAGCGAAGTCTCGTCGGAATTTGGGGAAATGATCAGGCTTCCAGAAAGTGTTGGTTACCGGAGTAGATTGATATTTATGTATAACAGCCTTACAGATCTCTCAGACATTGCTTCACTTCCAGCGAGCTTGTTCAGTACCCCAGTGAAGTTGTCTAACCCCTTTTTCACTGAATTTCTTTTCACCACTTTGGAAAATATTTATGCGTTTAAACGCTAAGACGAGGGCAATCATTTCTGAATTTCCTTTCATTGTCTTGATGGACTAGGTGGGGACAATCATTTCTGAATTTCCTTTAACCACCTGTCTTAGTATTTACTTTTAAAACACGAAGATGGGAGCAATCAGTTTATATCAGGGCTGAGATCTGTGTAACATTTTTTATCAGAGGTATGTCAACTTATTTTGATTACTCGGTATCAACCTTCCTATGACCCTCACAAGACCTTCGTTCTTAGGGAGACGGGGGAGAATAATAAAATTTTAAGGGACATCCTGTTCAAGCAAGCTTTGATTTTTTCGACGCTGTTGAAAAACCTAGGAAAGTTAGGATCGTTATAAACGTTCCTTAGCTTAATAGAAGATCGAGTAGTTGTGAAGACCAGCTTTCTTATTAAGATCTGTTTCAAAATCCATGAGGTTTAAAATGAAAAACCTTTACCCCTTCACAAAGACTCAGGAAGACAGTGACTCACTGAAAGTTAAGCCCAAAGATAGACAAAAAACAAGGCAACAATTTAATGGCTTAATAGAAAACAGGTCACAATAGTTAGGGATTGGCTTTCAGATATATTTAGGAACAAATATAATGATTGATTGTTTTTAGGTTTAATGTATTCATTCAAATTCATTTATTTGAAGATTATGAAGCCAAAATTAATCATGTTATATAACCTTTTATATTGCAATTTGAACAATGTTACCTTAGTTCGCGTGAACAGCCTTTCAGGATCTGTATGTTGAGAAAACTCACCTCTATCTTTTCTTTTCTTTTTCTTATGGACTATGAATTTTCTTATGTATCACCTGTTTTAAGTCGTTCTATTTCCAACACCGACCTGCACATTATTTTTTCTCTGCTAGTTTCATCTGCCGCTGGAATCCTGTAAAAAAAAATACAAATATTATTGGAAAGGAGTTGAGAATTTAGGAAATAAAACCAAAAATTAAAAGTAACTGTTTGAACGAAAATATAAATATGTACAAAAAATTCATAATGAAATTTATTTATTTACATTTTTTTTTTTTTTTAAACAACGGTTACGTCATGTAGTGCTTTAGAAATCGCCCGTTGATAGGGGCGCTGAGAACTTCTCCATCAATATTTTCCAGAAGAAAGGAATTTTTTCCTTCTGGAGCCGAGACCCTGAATGGCCCATACCAAAGGTGGTCAAATTTTCCAGGCTCCGTGTCTTCTTCCCTTCTCGTATCCCATCTTAACACTAAGTCACCTGGGAGGAATTCTCTATCTTTTTCCTTGAGGTCGAACAATTCTTTCATATCATCTTGGTACTTCTACATTTTCTCATCAACTTCCACTCTACGATGTTGGACCTCGATCAACTAGTTAATTCTCCTAGTTACATGATTGGGTTCTTCGTTCTGATCCTGCCATAATTTCATCACTGGCAACGCTAAGTTTATAGGCAAAACCTCCTCAGTCCCATAAACCATCTGAAACGGCGAAATGCCAATAGACCTTTTAGTGCTGATGCAGTTTTCCCACAATGCGTACTTCAAATGCACATGCCAGGACCTTTGGTTTTCATCCAGTACTTTTTTGATTACGTTTACTAGGCTCTTGTTAGATGATTCAGCCAACCCGTTTCCCTGAGGATAATAAGCAGAGGAATGGCCGAGAACGATATTGTACTTTTGACAGAAGCTGATCATAGCCATGGACTTGAAAGCCTGGGCGTTGTCGTTAACAATCTTTCGGGGACACCTGAATCTTGACAAGATGTTATCTTCCAAGAAGTCGATCACCACCGAGTCTGTTGCCCTTTTGGTTGGAATAGCTTCCACCCACTTTGTAAAATAATCTATGGCTGTCAAGATCCACTTATGCTGAGCACTGGAATGGGGATTGATTTCCCCTATAAAGTCTAAACCCCATTGTTGAAATGGCGCTTCGGCTTTGACTGGGACAAGTGGCAGTGCAGGGAGTTTCTTCTTACTAGAGAATATTTGACATGAGTAACAGGCACGCACTTTGGCATTGACGTCGAAAAATAATTTCGGCCAATAGTATCCGGCCCTCAGGATCTTGTAGGCTGTGGCTCTCCATGCATGGTGTCCCCCAAAGATTCCTTCATGAAATTCTTCTATGACCCATGGAGTTTCCGACTCAACCAGACAGACTAGTAAGAACCCGAGGGGATCCTTCCAGTATAGTTGATTTTCAGAGATGCAATATTTTACAGAGTGGAGTTTTAAAGTTCTGCATTTGGCTGGCGATAGTCCATCTGGACATTTCAGATTTAACAAATAGAAAACTATGTCTTTATACCAGCCTGACGACATGAATTTTTCTTCAACCTTGCTTGGATGTGTCTGGTCATCTGGCTCTTGCAAATGTGTGTCTCCGTCTTCCCCTTGTAGGCAATTGATATCAAGAGCTCTAAGGTTCGACTCAGCCAAGAGTTTGGCTAGACCCTGCCCCTTTATCAATTTAGTAGGCTTGACTTCCAGATCAAATTCTTGTATTTTAATGAGCCAACGCCCTCGTTTTCCATCACTATCTGGCTATACCAATATATCCTTCACAGCACTGGTTGGTACGTATGCGATAATTTTTGAATGCAGAACGTAGGTTCTGAATGCTTTTAGCGCTTTCACCATTGTGTACACCTGTTTTTCTATTATATCATATTTTAGTTTGGTGTCTCTAAGGCTCTTGCTAAAAAATGCAATCGGGTGTTCAAAGCCTTCATCATCTTTTTGTAGCAACACCGCGGTGATAGTATGTTCAGAAGCGAATGAGAAGATGAGGAAATATTTCAAGTAATCTGGGCTTGCTAACACAGGTGCCTCGTTGATGACTTTTTTAATATGCTCAAACGACGCTTTAGCCTCAGTCATCCAATTTACTCTGCTATCTTTCTTCAACATTCCTGTGATCAATTTGACAATCTCAGCAAAATTTGGTATAAACCTTCATAAAAAATTTATTGTACCTAAGAAAGATTGAATTTCTTTTACGTTTCTAGGAATACTGATAGTTTGTATTGCTTCAATCCTCTTAGGATCGATCCTGATCCCATCTTTAGATACGATATGCCCTAGAAGCTTACCTTCCTGCATAGCGAAATGTGATTTCTTTGGGTTCAAAGATAGGCCATACCTGCGACATTTTTCGAAAGTCTATTTTAAATGGATCAAATGTTCTTCATCGGTTTTAGAGAAAACCGTCAAATCGTCAAGGTAAATGACTACGAACTTGTCTCTCTCACCTATGAAAGCGATGTCCATAGCGCGCTGGAATGTAGCCCCTGCATTCATCAAACCAAACGACATTTTGTCATACATGAATGTACCCCATGGTGTGGTGAAAGCAGTTTTTTCTCTGTCTTGCTCGTTCATGGTGATTTGGTTGTACCCAGAGAACCCATCTATCATAGACATTCAATTTGCTCCAACTACCCTTTCTAGGACGTGATCCATTTTGGGAAGTGGATAATTATCCTTAAGAGAGGACCTGTTCAAGTTCCGGAAATCCACACACAATCTGATTTCTCTGTTCTTTTTTCTGACAGGGACCAAATTTGCCACCCAGTCTGAGTACCTTAGAGGTACAATTATTTTCGCATCTAAAAGCTTTTTAACTTCCTTTTCAATGACTGGCAACAAAATGGGGTTAATTTGCCTGAGCTTTTGCCTAAAAGGCTTGACCTCGGGCTTCAACGGTATCTTGTGCTCAATTATGGAAGTAGCATATGTTCGAAGCTCATCATAGGACCAGGCGAAAACATCTTTATACTGTTTGAGTAGGTCTTTGTACTAGTCTTTTACCTTGGGAGGGAGGAATTTAGATATCTTTACTATCCTGGATTCTTTTTCAGTTCCTATGTCGCAGTCCTCCACTTCTTCTGGTTGGGGCTGCAAAGTGGATTTCACGGGTATGTCGTTCTGATCGAAGACTCTTTCTAAAGGAATTAAGCCTTTTGGGATTTGGTTGTTTTTAAGGACCAACATGCGATGATCTGCTATTTTTTCTTGAAATGTTTCAGGATCTTCACCCTCTTGCATAATCCACATCGGGTCGTTTTGGTTTTCTTGGTCTGGATGAGTTTCAGAGAACTCACCTATTTCCATAAGAAATTTCTGAATTTGTTCGTCATCTTCAAAGACCTGCCAGTGTCGGACATTGTCTGGTATAGAGGGTTTATATCTGATTTCAATATGATATTTTAGTTTGACGTTCGTGGGAGGAGAAAAGGTTGAGGCTGCCTTAGCCAATGCGTCAGCATGTAGATTCTCTACACGAGGAATAAAATGGACTTTTACAGATGAGAAAAAATTCTCCATCAAATCCCAAGCACAATTTCTGTAAGTTCTTAATCTGGGATGCTTGGCTAGGTATTGTCGGTTTACTTGTCTTACTATCAGTTCAACGTCACCATAAACCTCCAAGTTTTTTATATTTAACTTCTTTGCAGCCTCTAAACCTAATATTAATGCTTCATACTCACATACGTTATTGGTGTAATCTATATCCCACTGCAAATGATATGAGAAGGGAACAATAAACTTACCTTCAGGTGCCACTAAAAGTACGCCAGCACCAACTCCTTCAGAAGACGAGGTGCCATCGAAGTACATTTTCCAGATACCATTTTTGCATAGCTCTTCTGTCAAGGGACTAAGTTCTTCCTGCTTTATATCAAGTTCTTTTGGACACCAATCTAAGCCATCATCAAATGAAAATATGCAATTTCCCAGATCTTGGTCTGCAACGTAAATGGGAAAGTTATTTGGGTTCTGAGGATCATTGACAGTATACGCCAATCTTGTTTCTCTGTACAAACGGGTAAACTGTCCTCCGAATATAGGAATCGTGGCATATGACATGTCCAATTGTAGAGAACCCCCCAACTTGGCTCCCCATGTTCTGGATAACAACATACCATATTTGGGGGGAATATCTGCGATAACCACATCCATCAGGATACTCTTGACCGGGACCTGAGCCAGGGTAACTACCAGATATTTTATCATTCCCATACATTTGACCTTTCTCGAATCAAATGAGTATAGGTTTCCATAGGGTCTAGTGATCTGGAGCCCCAACCTCTCCATTATAATTTTGGGCATAACATTATGTGAAGCCCCGGAGTCTAACATACAGTTATGCAGTAACTGATCATGTATATTTAGGGTGATATAGAAAGGAGCGACATTGTCCTTGGATCCCTCAAAATGTGGACCAAAGGTGATGTTAGGTCTATCGTCTTCTAGGTTGATAACATCATAGTGACTTTCTGACTCATAGACACCCATCACTTTGGCAATTTGCTTCTGATAAGTGGGGTTTTTTGCTAATTCTACCAAAGGAATTGGTATCTTAATTTTATTTAATTCATTTTCAAAATTGAAAGATGTATTTACCTTGTCCGTTTCTTTGGTTAAGACTTTCGAGCTTTTTCTTTTCAACTTATTTGTCTGGATTGCTTTATCACTTGTGATATTAGTCGAAGATGTAACTTTATCTACTGGTCCAGTTTCCTTTGCTTGGGTTTCAACTTTTCTCACCTCGGACTCTTGAGTTTTTGCTACCTTGATTTTATTGCTAGGTAACAATGTTTCTTCCAAAGGAGTTTCATGAGCTTGACCCCTTTGAAGGATTCTTTTAGGTTGGTCAGTTGAGGTGGTCTTATTTTTAGATCTTAGATTGTATTTGGGTTGAAAATCAGTCGCTATCATTTCCGTTTCTGGTTGAGATACGCAGAGGTCGGTATGATCACCTTCTTCATCTTCCTTAGACGGTAGTGAGGTATTTAAAGATTTCTCATAGTCTTCTCTAGTCAAAAATGGCTGTGAACATTCATCACCGAAACACGTGACTTCATCCTCCAAATCTCCGAAATCTTGGAGATCATTTGCTCCTATAAAATTTTTGTTTTTTAGTGGAGCTTGTATTTTTTGATCTTCATTCTTTATTTGTCTCTGTTAATTTTGGGGATTTGGGTTTCTCCTGAAGTCCTTTTTGTTAGAAGAATCATCTTTAGCCTGATCCAACTCCATCCTAGAGATTTTGTTAGATAGTTATTTAATTATTCGGGCCATATCATCTACTCTGTCATCAGTGTATCTATTTGACCCCGAAGGACCTGCTGGTTCCCTATAACGTCTATTTTCTCGGTTGACTGTTTCTACTTTAGCTTTTAACTTTCCTGAAGCCATCATATTAGATTCTATTTCGACAGCATCATCTTGCATTCTATTTAGGGTGGCTCCTCTTCTTTCTCACAAAATTAGGGCAAAATCAGGTTCGAAAGCTCCCGCAAAGGTTACTTTGGCTGAGGGTTTGGAAGGTTTAACAGCAGCTGGAATTTTATTATATAGTTTGTTAAATCTCAAAATAAATTCCATAACTGTTTCAGAGTTATTTTTCCTTAAGGAACTGAACTCAATAAGGTAATATAAGTGATCTTTCCACTCTCCCCATTGTCTGAGGAAAGCATCTTCCAATGCGTCATATGTCCGAATAGAAGCTACGAGAAGGCTCCGAAACCAAGTTTGGACCGGTCCTTCAAAGGTTTGGACAAGGAGTCTCGAATAGACATCTTCGTGTTCAATACCACAGATGTCTGTGAACTGGTCAAATAATTTTATATGCTCGGCTGCGGTTAGATCCCCCTCCCCAGTGAACTTAGGAAGATTTTTGATGTAGTTTTCAGGCAAATCATGGAGGGGAACGGGTAACACCAGGGGAGCATATATCGCGGATACTTTTGAAAATACTCTGGGAGGAGGGACATTCTGTTTTCCTCCACCTCCTCCTCCAATGCCTGCCATCGACTTAGGTGTAGAAAATGAGGGTGTAACACACTCTTTGGAATCAGGTGAGAATGGGAAGTTCTGCCGAAGAAAAGCTGGTATGTCAAGGGACACCAATCTTTCTAAAGTACCCTTTCCCTTGTTTTTAGATGGGAAAGTCTGATGGATCTCACTCCACACTACAGAGTAGTTTGTTTTTGGTTCTTTGGTATCAAACAGAGGGATGCATGAAGTAGAAGGTTCTAAAGGGAATTTAGTCTTTAAAGGTGAGTTTTTAGGCTTATAAACTATAGCGGTGGTCTCAAACGAGCCTCTCGCTCTTAAAATTTTTTTAGGATTATTAATAGGCGTAATCAGCTTGCCATCCGGGTTCTGTCTAGTATTCTTTCTACCAGATGCCAGTTTGTGTTTCAGTGGAGTCGCCAAGTGAAAGATTTAAAAAATCCTTAAAACTGTGTGCACTCTATGTTCATTATCAAAGAGTAACACTATCAACGAAATAATTTGTCGTGTTCCCAGGGAAAATATTTCGTAACTTTGCTCCCCGGCAATGGCGCTAGAAAGATGTTGTTCCTGAGTCTATACTTAAGTCTTTAAAAGTATAGTGTCAAGGCATCCGAAAGTATATTAAGGATTTATAAAAGATTACGCTAACCTTCAGTATAGGAAACTCATGAGGATTTCTACGTTCTCGTTGTCTAGCTTCCAACTGGTCCTAAGTATTAATATCTTGTTCAATGGCTGCCCATGAACGTTCAAGTTCTTCCCCGGTGTTAGTAGTTTTAAGGATTGTGTCAAAAAGATTTAAAGAAATGTGTGTTTGATTAGATAGTCTGGGTTCAATATTAGGTTAATTTGCTGTAGGAACAGTCATTGAGGAACAGTATCAGTAAGAAATGATTTAAAGAGAGATTTCAATGTTGTTTCTATTCGGTCTAAATAAAGAGAAATCTTTGCTTTAAGAATAAAATAAGAATGCAAACTAAAGGCCCTTTCCCGTAACTGTATTATTTTAGTAAAAAGATGTGGGGTGAGAGAAAAAACATTTAGCTGCAGATAATGTAAGGTTCCTGTCAATAGAAAACTCACACATACACAGAAGAAGAAATTAGTATAGAAATAATTGACATAGTGTAAATAAATATATAATTATGTAAATGCAAATTGGTCTTACACCCGCTGATAGCTGGTGCAGAGGAAAGACAATAACCAATTACAGAAAGATGAAATCCCTTTGCTGACCCGACTGTATCCGACCATCTCGGATCACTGAATTCACTTGTTCCAACTTGGTTTTGAGGACTTCTATTTCCTTTTTATCGACCAATCAGGCCAGTTCTATTTCCCCACTCGCCTGACTCTTAGCACTTTCTGTGGCCGAAGCTACTTGGGCTTCGAGAGTCTTGATCAGGCGATTCTTTCTTTTGAGCTGATTTTTCAACATCCCGACCAAGAATTGATTCACCGACGCATACGCTCCCAGCATTCCTACTATCTCTGTGGCGAATTCATCCTTCTTTTTGTTCTTTCCGTCTGTCATCACTTTGAATTTTTTAGCGGTTGATCCTTCCTCCTGGTAGAACTCCCTTTTCACAGCTGCTTTTCTCTTTTTGTCAAAGAAGAACTCATTCAGAGGAAGTTCTTCTGCTCTGATAGGCCTTAGTTCTTCACCGAAAATCCATCCTTCTTCTATATTTCCTTGTGTTGACTACAAAGGGGTGATAGAAGTGATGGGTTCCCCGATCTGCTTTGCTGCCTTTCCTGGTGTGATGACTGAGTCTTGTTCTTTCGGAGGATCAGAGGTCTTAGTCTCAGTTTCTGGATTCTGGGTTTCTGGCGGGTCTGTGTTTTTGACTTCCACCTCTAAACTCTATTCCTTAGGTGGTTCCATAGTCTCTTTTTCTGCTTCGGGATTCTTCCAATGCTCCCCTTCCTGCTATTTTTCGGGGTTATAAATTTTCCCCTTAGAACTTTCAGCATCCTTCTTTTCATCTTTGGAAATACCCAAACCTCCCAGCACAACGGGGGGCCATATTCGTCTATGCTCCTGAAACTTTAAAACAGAGGCCATGTCTTCAGGTGCTAAAGATCTGATTCGAACTAGCACTTCCAAATAGGACCTCGCCCCTAGGAAAATATCATCCGAGGGTGAACACTCGTGTTCAAACTTCTTCAACCCACAATTTGAAAAATGGGTGCTTACAATTTTCTGAGGATCATGCTTTTTATACTCAATAGAGACCAAACTCAAGTCTTTTAAGGTTGCAGCCTCAGCTTTAGCATGTCCAAAATCCAATAAAGAATAAGAATTTAGCCGAATAGGGGAAAACGGCCATACCTTCTTTGATGATGCTTTGAGCTCTTTACTCACTCTGCCAATCACTGTTTGTCGGGCAATCTCACAACAGGCTAGTTTGTCGGGGATGAACAGTGGTAGTGCAAGAGGGGCAACAGTAGCTCCGAACACTCTAAAATAGGAGAACTCTTCTTCTACGTACCAGTCTGCTATACCACTCAGATTTTCTGCAATACTATCTGAGATATGAGGTGGAGAACGACCAAAAATGACGATGTGTAGGGGCACCATCACCTAGTTGAAAATTTCATAAATAAATTTGTTTGATTTATTTTCCCACAGTTTGTCGTGGTACTCATGTACATGTTTTTCTAGGGCTGGATTCCAAGCCCAGTTCATCAATGGAAGGGTGTCAGGGAACATATTGTGTCCATGATATATGCAGACATGAAAAAAGACGATGGTCTCCCAGTCGCCTTTTGCTCCCTATACTCTGTGACCCTGTTGAACAAACTGTCCAAGAGTATCTTTGCCCAATTAAATGAGCACCCTTCTGCTACTCGAAATATGAGAGGTACCCACACAATGTAGAAATGCGAAGTATCCTCCTTTCCGAACAGTCGGCATGTCATCATTGCCACATACATATACTGTGGCTCCAACGAAGCGATTGAATATACACCTTGGTCATTCACTCTGAATTTCGCGGAGCACGAAACCCAATCCTTTATCAAACCTGGCATGGTTTTGTCATATTCTGTGCACTCCTTCTTTTTGAATTCCTCCAGGAATTCAACATCATATGTGTATTCAGAAGTTGTTGGGAGCTTGTACATGATTTGGATATGCTCTGGTCTAAAAGTTCCGACCGTGGTCCGTTGGTTGCTTATGATAGTTCTGGTGGGTAGGTATATGTGATCCAATGCCCATCGGATCATGTCATAGTATGGGAGCAACCATGGTCTGGTTGCAACCAGGTGCATTCCCGACTGAACAACTATCTTGTATTTAGTGTTCAGGTCGTCTTTTTCATTATCATTGTCATCAGAGTCTGAATAATTTACCAACTCAGATTGCAGAATATTTGAAACAAACGACCAGCTAGGGACTGAACTGCCACTCTGGGGCAAAGTGTCGGAGACATTATCTGGGCCTTGCCCTGCAACCTCGATACTCGCCTTCGCTACTCTCCTTGGAGCCATGTCTGAAACTTGTGTTTTCGCTCTTCTGCAATAGACCTGTGTATACATGCAGAGATTAGTTCACTCGGAGAAAGGTGAGCTCTGTGTGCTTATGAAAAATGTTTAAAATAAAATGAAACTCCTGTATATATTTGAAAATCTTGTACTCTTCGACATAGGTCTGTCAAATCGCAATTAGAAACAAATTTATTACATAAAATCTGATCTCATTATTTGTAGATTCACTCTAATCTTCCATTAATGTCATCAATGTTTGGCGGTCTGACAGTCGGTCGGAGTATGGAGAGTAAAAATTTACCTCTGGAAATGTGCAAACCTCGATGTGCGGGACATATCTCGTTTTATTTTAAAATTTCAAATCTTAGCGACTTAAATAATCTTCTCGCTTTTCGCTGCATCGTGAATTTCCTTTTTTCATTTCGAATCTTTGACTCGTGAGATTGAGAGTGTTGATTTTAGCTTAATTAGCAGTAACCATGATTTGGAGCATCCTTTATTATACAATTAATTTATT
The DNA here is from genome assembly GCA_009831015.1 of Picea engelmannii. NCBI lineage: Eukaryota > Viridiplantae > Streptophyta > Pinopsida > Pinales > Pinaceae > Picea > Picea engelmannii. The sequence continues at coordinate 1,694,363 of ML779865.1, read as the reverse complement.
CGCCATATCGTGACTCGAAACTTTGAAGACAGATTTTTGAGAGAAAGAAATGCCGAGTCGCGAAACCGCGATGTGGCGATAATTAAGGCTCAAATTATGGGAAGAAAATCTTAGATTAGACTACTAATTAATCTTGCTATAATCATGTCGCAACCTCGTGAGTTAGGATTTTAGGCCCCTTAACTTTATGAAGGAAACTGCCGAGTGGCAAAGTGCCGAGAACCATATTTAACCATGGTTAGTTTTTTACCTTTAATCCCTAACCAAGGTTATCACAAAGTTATCGTGTTCTCGGCTAACCGGGCCGGAAAAACAAAAAATTGGGTTTAATGAATGCCGAGTCGCGAAACCCCGAGGACGTCTAATCATGGGTTAAAGGTTTTACCCTAGTTAATGTCTTGGGCGAAAATAAAAAATGAGTTCGCAGTTTCGCGACTTGGGACTGGTGAATTCAAAGATTAAAATATCTGACTTGCAATATCCCGAAATATATCAAAAGAGCAAACATACTCGCAGAAATGGATCTATTTTGAAAGTGTAAAAGCATTGTCGTCTATGCGACAAGATTTCAGAGTTTTAAAATCTTGGAAGAAAAAAGAAAATCAACTTTAGATTTCGAGCATAAAAAATTGAAAATTACGCAAGGTAAAAACAAGGGCGGCTCCAACACCATCCTACATGCTAGCTGCACATTCAATTCAAATTCAAGCCATAAATTAATCCAACATTCCAGTTGTTCAGTGCTTAGTGAAGTTGCAAATGTCGGATTTGCAAGATGCATGCGCAGGTGCCATTATTAGCATGGATCGAGATTTACAGGCTTTGTTATGACATTAGGCCACAAAATTTAAATGACAGAATTATATTATGATGATCATGTACAAATCGATAGGTCAAGCCAAACACAAAATCACTAAGGTGCCATGATGAGATGTCAATGCAATGTTGTTTAAAGATTCTACATCTGCAAGGACTGAATGAAAGTGTTCCCAATTTCCTGCCCATTCCACCGTTTTCATGCATGGATGTGCAAAGGGGAGTGCACTACAAATTTCATAGTATGTTGCCAAATCTCCTGGGTGTTGTGATTTCTACATTGGGCGCTACCAACTCTCCTGGGTGCTGTGGATTCCACAATGCGCTACCTAAATTCACTATCAAATTTCTGGCATAGACGAAGTATTCACAAAGACACACCAGAATGGCACTACCTATTTTTCTACTTGCCTATTTTTTAGGTTGCGCTATAGTTTCACATGAAATTTGGTGAAGGCACTACAGAATGCGCTACTTAGAGCCCTACCAAATGATGCTGAACAACTGGCACCTGGAATAAAGGAGTTCAAATTCATTACTCTTTTAGATGGTTGATGATGTGGAGAATGGATGAGATAGTAGCTGACAAAATGATAACAAATTACCACCTCTACAAGACACTTGGCATGTAAGAGGAGGCGCATCAATGAAGATCAAGGGAGGAAGTGTCATTTAAATATTGTTGGATCGGTTACCAACATGTTTCCTTTTTTATAGCAATTTGTTTATAGTTTCTAGCACAAGTCTTCAATTGATAAGTGTTGTTGGAGAATCTGATGTGAGGAAGGCCAACTCACACCTCTAGTTGTTTCCTTTCCTTTTTATTATAAATCCATGTTCCAATTGAGGAAATGGGGTTGGAATGGTTGAGTTGAGGCTCTCGAATTGTAATTTTCTTTGACTTGGTAAATTGTTCTCTGCTTATGTATTGGACCTAAGAATGTTTTATTAGCAGAAGTTAGTTTCTCTTTATATCATCTTATTGCCTCTTATGCTGAAGTGTTCATGATTGGAGGATCCACATGAGTTTGTTATGGTTGTATTATGGTAAATGTTTGATTATAATACTAATGTGATGTTCTTTAGTTTTCTTTAAACTTTGAATTCATGAGGATCTTGTGTTTGATTTTTTCTTCCTTGGTTTGCTTGAAGACCTGATGTTAATAGAAGACCTTTACACCGCCCTCACTAAGTCTTCCTCCTATTCACTGACTGAAGCTATTCAAGACCTCATTTTCTTGTGCATGCTAGACCAGATTTATGAGTTAAATCGTTATTATTCCGAGACTTGTCCATTTGACCTTTAAAAAATAATTTACATTTGCAAATCTTTTGATGTTACCAAGTTTTAGCGATATTTCTTGTTTAGGGGGTTAGATATCAAAAGAATGGGTTAAAACCCACTTGTCCAAAGTTTCGGGCAATAATGCGCCCATGGTAAGCAGCAAGCAAGTCCGGGCGGTCCAGATTTGCGCGTACAGATCGACGACGCACAGCAATTTTCGGACCCCCCTTGCCTTTCGATCTTTAAGCGAGGGGGGGGGTCCAAGATCGGGGGCGCAACTCTCCGACGGCCCAGATGAGCGTGCTCGGATCAACGGCGATGAAGACCTTTTCGGACCCCCCCCCCGCCTTTCTACCTTTAAGCAGAGGGGGTGGGGTCCGAGATCCCATGTGCAGCTTCCCGATGGCCACGATCGTAGCGCCCAGATAAACGGCGCTCGTGCAGCCCTGCTCTTCTTATCTTCCATATGATTAACCAGTGTGGGCCCTCCTCTTGTCATTTCATTCTTCCGTCCACCTTCCCCTTGCTGTCACGTGTCATCCATTTACCTCTCCTCTTTGGTCCGCATTACTCTCCTTTCTTTCCACTATCCGTTCATTCTCTGCCATGCGTCCCGTCTCTTTCCACATTAGTTTCTCACCCGAAGGTGAGTCCTTTTCTCCCGTCTTCACCCCGTCTACCTGACTGTCTTCTTCCATGAATCATCCCCTTTTACCCCTCTCCGTCATCACTCTCACTTCTCTCCATCACTCCTACCATACACCATGTCCTCCCCCCCGCGCTGGCCCTCATGTCCGTCCCTCAAGCTATTCGGTTGTTCCAAGTGGCAGCGCGAGAAGTATTCCCTATCCCGAGATGATGAGTTGACTGGGCCATTATCAATCCCAAGAAGCAGTTATTGAAGTGGTTGGTGGTGGTTAGACATCGTCTCCGTCATAATGGGGGCGTCCCGCAATGAATTAAAAGCACGTCGATTCGCCGCATAAATTGTCAGAAGATTGATCGCGTCTGCCATAAGTTGCACGACCATTCGAAGATCGCAGCTCCGTGTTGTCAAAAGCCATGCAGACGCAAAGCCTTTAATGCAGTTTCTTGGTTCCGCCGCTCTTACTGTTTTGAGTATATGTAGGCATTTTTTCCATTAGGATATCTATCGATGGTAGAGCTAAGCTCCCGACTGTATAGTTTCAGTGATACTCTAGTTTCCTGGTGATGCCTCTGTGTTTGAGACTTCTTGGTTTATAACAAACAGTTTCCTTTCTTTTCTACCCCTGTTTCATCTTTACTAGAGGGTTCACAGTGAAGGATTCACGTGAACTTAACAATCTTGTTGCGATAAAGGATTTGTTGTGGCATCTTTGTATTCTCTGGTATATGTATTTGAATGTAAAAGGATTTTGCATTTGAATGCACTTCTTCTCTAAGTTTGTGATGAACCTGATGTTTATCGTGGACCACTGCGTTTTCTTGCACAAGACTTCCACCTACTCACCCTTTATTATGATTTACTGTTTGGAGTTTATCAGGACCTCACTCGTTCATGCGTGCCTGGTCTAGTTTCTGAGTTGAGATTGTACTGTTTCGAGTCTTTTCTCCATTTGATCATCCTTTAAACAAACCGTGACATTAAATCTGATGGGCTTCGGGCTCTGCTCCTGTTAGCAATCCAGGAGTGACTTCTGAACGCTAACATTTATGGCGTCGTTGCCGGGGACGAAGTTGAAGATTTTCCCTGGGTAGAACGACAACAACTAATTGATTTCTGAAGGTGCATTAGACATCAGAACTTGAAGATTGCTACTATGCACCTGGCGACTCCACTGTAACGACTCCGCTCGGGAGAACCTGTTCTATCAGTTGTGGCTTCGAGAGGCAGGCATACGAGGTCGAATCCACATTTGCCTTTGGCCACTCCGAAAGAAGACTTGGAAGCGGTGCGTAGAAAGGGAAAGAGAGCTACAAAAGAAGTTTTTGTCGATGAAAAAGGTAATACGCCCTCCCCTTCTGTGAAGACTCCATTTTTAAATTCTCAGTTTCCTAGTCGTCCTTCCTCTGAAGTTTCCCATTTTCTGAACTTTGGGAGTGTTCCTACTGAGTTTTCCCCTCTTGGTCTAGTATCAGAGGGAGAGATCCTTGTCACTCCCCTCTCAGGAGGTTTCACTACCCCTCCTTTGATTAATACTGCTGCACAGAGAGAAGAACCTACACACTCGGGTCCCTTAGACTTCTCTATGCTTCCCCTATCATCTCCTGTGAGGATCTCTTCTCCTTCCTCACCTGTCCATACTCCATATCCTCCGAGTTCCCCTCCACTCAACATCCCTATGGCTGGTGTTAACCCCCCTCCGAACAGAATGGATGCCATAATCGCTGCTAGATATGCTCCTTTAATTCTTCCCTAGCCTTTGAACCCTCTCCCTGCTGGAGACTATCTGAAATACATGCCCAAGTTCAGTGGTGAGGGAGATGTCACTGCTGAAGAGCACCTGGCTGCCTTCTATAGCTATGCAGACAACCTGAATATTGAGAACGAAGATGTCTAGATGAGAGTCTTCGTCCAGAGCCTAGATGGTGAAGTTAGAAAGTGGTTCAAGGGGCTGGCCCCTGGATCTATTGCTGGTATTGAGGCTCTGGATAATGTTTTCCTGAGGCAATGGGGGGATAGAAATGATTATATATATTACATGACTGAGTTTGGGTCCCTAAAGAAGCAGGAAGGAGAGTCTGTCTCTGACTTCTCCAAAAGATTCAATAAAATGTATAACAAGATTCCTGCAGAGATAAAGCCTTCCGAAGCTTCTGCTCAAATCTCATATGCTAGCGCATTTGACCCTGATTTCTGTCTCGTATTAAGAGAAAGGAGAGCCACCTCTTTAGCTCAGATGGAAGATGTAGCTATAGAAGTGGAATCTAATATATTAGCAGCAGACAAACTGAGGAACTAGGCTGACGCAAACAGAAGAAAAGGAAAATCAGAAGCTTTGGCTTCTGACTCTAACGTCTCTGGCCCATTACTGTCCCACCCTCAAGTAAATGAGTTCACCCAGCTGGTGAACGTTTTGAAAGAAGAGATGGAGAGAATAGAGATGGAAAGGAGGCAGATATATAAGGGCCCTCAGAACACTGAAAATAAAGGAGGTTTCAGAAGACCAAATAATTTTGCTCCTCCAACTATGCACAAAGAGAAAGAAAGAGACAGAGATGACCAGAGAGTTCAGGCTCCCTTCCAGAACAATTTCATGACCAATGAAGAGCACGAAGAAGTG